>JAQGAY010000602.1:0-23629 GCA_034698085.1 Polydesmus angustus | reverse complement strand
GCTTTTCTTTACATGCATACTGTAATTGGCACGATAAAACTGCCCAAAAAGTTCGCAATTTCTAAAATTCCTATATTTAGAATGAATTTTTTCAAAAAAAAAAATTCATTTAAGTGGAGCACACTATAAGCAGGTTCATTATACAGGCTTTTCGTCTCTGGGGACCCAAAAATGGTCGCACTATACGCGGGTTCGCACTATAAGCGGGCGCACTTTAAGCGATTTTTTTTAACACAGGCTCCAATGGCGTTGTCCAAGGGACCGGGCAAAAATCGCGCTATAGGCGGTTTCGCACTATAAGCGGGGCACACTATAAGCGGTTTTTACTGTATATCTTTTTGTTATAGAATTAAGAAGGACAAACCTTCTTTTTCTGGCATCATCCAAGCGTTTCCATGAAAAAAAGTTGTATGTCTATATTATTATAATAATCGCAGCATTTTATTATAATAACAATGGTCTTATTATTTTTTTCTTTAAAGTATTTTAATTTTGTTTCTAACCACATTATTTAAGACAAAATAAATGTTAAAGATAATAATTTGAAAAGCTAAACAAATTTCTTAATATGCTTTATGTAGTAGCGAGCTACAGTAGTACTTAATTTTATATATGCAATTTTGTTGCATTTCATGATAAGTAAGCAACATTTAACCGACTTGCCCTTTTTCGTGAATTAGGATACCCCATAAAATAAAACAAGAATTGTTTTAAATAAAATGGTTTTTAGCATCCACCACAATAATCCGAATTATTTACTAATCCGAACAAGGTCCGGTCCCAATTAATTCGGATTATCGAGGTTCTAGTGTATTTCAAAAGCAAAAACTGCAACGCAGCTCCCGATGACGTCATTATCACATGTGTTCACCTATAATTATTATTGTTTGTTTGTTGTTTTAGGTGTGCTGCTGACTCCAGTTCGGAGGGTCATTCAAAAAAAGGAGGGTCAAAGAGGTTCCATGGAAATGCCGAAAGGTGGAAGGCTGCCCTTATGAGAGCTTCATGGAGCCAGCCCGAGAACAACCAAGAGCGCACCTGGCCCCAACTTCCCTCTCACGTCATCTTGTTCAGCTGCAAATACTGTGGCATGGACAAGAAGACAGAGGGGGAAGTGAATAGGCACATTGCCAGGGATCATGCAGTTCATCGCAAGGCAGACCCCACAGTGGCTTGGCTGGTGTGCCAATGGCCTTTGTGCAGCGTTTGGTGTGGCTCTCCAAAAAAGTTCATCATGCATTTTCGGAGGCACACTGGCTCCAAGCCACACTGCTGTCCTCACTGCCACCATCAGAGCGCCAGGGAGGACAACATGGCACGCCACATCAGGACACAGCATGAAGAGAAAGTGCCAAAAGATTTGAACACCTTTTCTACAGAAGGTAAGAATTGTATAATAATTATATTATGTTATATTATATTAAGCTGCTACTTTTGTGGCATGGATAAGAGGATGGAGGGGGAAGTGGATAAGCACATTGCCCAAGATCATGCGCTTCATTGCAAGGCAGGCCCAATGGTGGCTTGGCTGGTGTGCCGATGGCCTTTGTGTGGCAATCAGAAAAAAGGAGGGTCAAATAGGTTCTGTGGAAAGGCTGGTAAGTGGAGGGCTGCCCTTACGAGAGCTTCATGGAGCCAGCCCAGGAACAACCACAAGCGCACCTGGCCCCAACTTCCCTCTCACGTCGTCTTGTTCAGCTGCAAATGCTGTGGCATGGACAAGAAGACAGAGGGGGAGGTGAATAGGCACATTGCCAGGGATCATGCAGTTCATCGCAAGGCAGACCCCACAGTGGCTTGGCTGGTGTGCCAATGGCCTATGGGCGGTGTTTGGTGTGGCTCTCCGAAAAAGTTCATCATGCATTTCCGGAGGCACAAAGGCTCCAAGCCAGTCTGGTGTCCTCACTGCCACCATCAGAGTGCCAGGGAGGACAACATGGCACGCCACATCAGGACCCAGCATGAAGAGAAAGTGCCAAAAGATTTGAACACCTTTTCTACAGAAGGTAAGAATTGCATAATAATTATATTGTTATATTATATTATGCTGCTACTTTTGTGGCATGGATAAGAGGATGGAGGGTTAAGTGGATAAGCACATTGCCCAAGATCACGCGCTTCATTGCAAGGCAGACCCCTTGGTGGCTTGGCTGGTGTGCCAATGGCCTTTGTGCAGCAATCCGAAAAAAAGGAGGGTCCAAGAGGTTCTGTGGAAATGCCGGAAGGTGGCGGGCTGCCCTTACAAGAGCTTCATGGAGCTAGCCCGGGAACAACCATAAGCGCACCTGGCCCCAACTTCCCTCTCACGTTGTCTTTTTCAGCTGCAAATACTGTGACATGGACAAGACAGAGGGGGAAGTGGATAAGCACATTGCTTAAGATCACGCGCTTCATTGCAAGGCAGACCCCACAGTGGCTTGGCTGGTGTGCCGATGGCCTTTGTGCGGCATTTGGTGTGACTCACCACAAAAGTTCGTCGAGCATTACTGGAGGCACACCGGGTCCAAGCCACATTGGTGTCCTGACTGTGGCCAACACACCGCCAGGCCAGACAACTTGAAGGACCACATCAGAACTCAGCATGACAAAGTTGTGCCTAAGGGTTTGAATACTTTTTCGACAGAAGGTAAGAAAAAAGTGTCTGATTTCACTTTTTTTTTCTTTTCTGTCCTAAAATAAGTGCCTAGCTTCTTTAAAAATTTAATATTTTTACAAATACTAGGGGTATTTAAAAAATAAGTTTTCCTCATCAAGAAAAACCAAAATAATAATGACAAAATTACAAACTAAATTTTTTTACTTTTGTACACTATTAAAAGAGATACACTGTAATTTTTACCTATTTTCTGAGCATATCCAGTACCTGAACAACAGCTTTTTAATTCCCACAACATCCAATTTTTGTCGATTATTTCCCCCCCCCCCCCCAGTTTTAATAACTTGATTAATTAATACATAAATTTAAAATAGATTTAAAAAAAAAATTTTGAAAGACACTGGAAAAAAATTGAAAAATAAAAAATTTGAAAAAATAGGTCTTGAAAATTCTTGCTGTTTTTTGTGATTAAAAAATTTATATTCTAAGATATTAACTACAAAACATTTTAGTTTATAGCCAAAAACTTAGACCTATAACAAGTGTTTCGTAACATTTCAAGTCAACTTTTAGAAACAAAACAGCATTTTCTTACTTCTGTAATAATTTTTAATAATGTTAAAAATTAATAAAAATTACTGAAAGTGCCCTGAGACTTCCTGCAACCAATGATGCACCAGGAAAGACAACATGAACTGTCATTTAAACAGGGATATCCACAAGCACACCTGGGCGAACCTTCTCTCACACGTCATGCACAGCTGCTACTATTGTGCTTTTTACACATTAGTGCTTTAAAAAAATATCTGTTCTGTTCTGATAGTATGCATTGCATTCTGTTTCACCATTGAAGCACACACCAAAGTTTCGAACACCGTAATGTTCAAATAGTTGATGCACATTTGGTCTAGGTTGACTATAGTGTTCAGGTTGGAGCTGAGTCATCAGTTTAATTTCGAAGAACCCAACTCCCATTTTAGTGGTCCACTGCATGACCAAGATCAAAAAACAAACTCAGAAAAACCCTTCCATCAACCTGTACAAGATCTATCACTGTTCCACCTCACCTGAAGACTTGGTGGAAATGAAGAAGACCTTAAATACATGGTCAGCTTCCTTGTCAGTTTCCAGCAAGAACTGCCCAACCCATTGATTCCAGTAGAGCTCTACCACTGTTTCCTTAAACCTCAAGGTAAGTGCCACAATACCTAGTTCAGAAAATTACTGATTTGAATTAGGCTGATTAAGATTATAACAAGGCATCTTCCAGCTAAAAAGTAATGTGGTTTTTTAGTAGGATTTCTAAATTTAAGGTTTTGCAATTGAATCTTTATTTAAAAGTGGTTTAGTATTTCTTACTACATTAGATTTCCACAAGCGCACCTGGACCCCCTTCCCTCACATGTCATCCTGCACAGCTGCAGGTATTGTGGCAAGGACTTGAAGACAATAGGGGATATGGAGAGTTACATTGCCCCACAATGCCATACACCAAAAAACAAAATGCATGGTCACTTGGCAGGTGTGCCGATTGCCTTTGTGAGGCATACGGTGTGGCTTGCCAAAGAAGTTTGCCATGCATTTCAGGAAGCACACTGGGTCCAAGTCAGAAAAGTGCCCTGAGACTGGTTACAACCATCAGTGCACCAGGAAGGACAACATGAACTGGCATTTAAAACTTGTGCACAATAAAGAGGCTAATTTTTTTTTTTTTTGAATTTAGATTGACATTATGTGGCTTTTTAATAAAATCAGGAGCAAAAGTAGAACGCCGGCTGCAGCTACTACAGCACCAGACCCAGGGCCAGAACCAGAACCCCAACTTATCGCTGCACCTTCATGTAGGTTAAACAAACATTATCAGGTTTTTGCATCACCTTATTGTTTTTTTTGTATTTAGTGTTCGGAATGGAACTATGTCGACAGTTCAGGTATTGAAATTGTTATTTCTAAAGCAAAAACTGCAATGCAGCTCCCGATGACGTCACTATCACATGTGTTCACCTATAATTATTATTGTTTGTTTGTTGTTTTAGGTGTGCGGCTGACTCCAGTTCAGAGGGTCATCTAAAAAAAAGGAGGGTCAAAGAGGTTCAGTATAAATGCCGGAAAGTGGAGGGCTGCCCTTACAAGAACTTCATGGAGCCAGCCCAGGAACAACCACGAGCGCACCTGGCCCCAATTTCCCTCTCACGTCGTCTTGTTCAGCTGCAAATACTGTGGCATGGACAAGAAGACAGAGGGGGAAGTGAATAGGCACATTGCCAGGCCGCTTGGCTGGGGCACGATAGCCTTTGTGCGGCATTTGGTGTGGTTCGCCACAAAAGTTCATCGAGCATTACTGGAGGCACACTGGGTCCAAGCCACACTGGTGTCCTGACTGTGGCCAACACACCGCCAGGCCGGACAACTTGAAGCGCCACATCAGAACTCAGCATGATAAAGTTGTGCCTAAGGATTTGAATACTTTTTCGACAGAAGGTTAGAAAAAAAGTGTCTGATTTTTTTTTTTCTGTCCTGAAATAAGTGTCTAGCTTCTTTAAAAATTTAATATTTTTACAAATACTAAGGGTATTTAAAAAATAAGTTTTCCTCATCAAGAAAAACCAAAATAATAATGACAAAATTACAAACTAAATTTTTTTACTTTTGTACACTATTAAAAGAGATACACTGTAATTTTTACCTATTTTCTGAGCATATCCAGTACCTAAAAAACAGCTTTTTAATTCCCACAACATCCAATTTTTGTCGATTATTTTTTTCCCCCCAATTTTAATAACTTGATTAATTGATACATAAATTTAAAATAGATTTAAAAAAAAATTAATAAAAAAAAGTTTTGAAAGACACTGGAAAATAGACCTATAACAAATGTTTCGTAAAATTTCAAGTCAACTTTTAGAAACAAAACCGCATTTTCTTATTGGTGAGAGAATTAGAGAAGCATGTTGCGAGCATTATGCCATACACCAAAAAGCAAACTGCATGGTCACTTGGCAGGTGTAACAATGGCCTTTGTGTGGCATATAGTGTAGCTTGCCAAAAAGTTTGTAGTGCACTTTAGAAAACACACTGGGTCCAAGCTGCACTGGTGCCCTCACTGCAGCCATCGGAGTGCCAGACCAGACAACATGGAACGCCATATAAAATCTTCAATGTTGTCCTGATTAAACAGTTTATCAAGTGAAAGTAAATTGTCTCCTAGTGTTGATTCAGTGCCTCAAAGTCTAGTTTTTGTTTTGTTTTGTTGCTATTCATGTTAATATAAAATCAAAAAGCAAAAACATTTATAAAGCATTTGCTCAACAATTATTTTTTTATTTTTCAAATTTGCTCATACATATGTTATCTTGACTAAAATATTTCAATATTTTTTTAAAATCAAAATGTAACTGATATTTTATGTGCAAAGCTGATTCCTCTTTGAGGGGTCCTCCAAAAAAGAACATCTTCATTGAGGATCTGTGGCATTGCCAAGTAGTGGACTGCTGCCTTTACCACAGCTATGTGGAGCCAGCCTGGACAACCACGAGCTCACTTGGACCCACCTACCCTCACACATCATCTTGCAGAGCTGCTACTTTTGCGGCATGGACAAGAGGATGGAGGTATAAGTGGATAGGTACATTGCCCAGGATCACAAGGTTCATCGCAAGGCAAACCCCACAGTGGCTTGGCTGGTGTGCCAATAGCCTTTGTGCGGCATCTGGTGTGGATCACCAAAAAAGTTCATGGTGCATTACCAGAAGCACACCGGGTCAAAGCCACACTGGTGTCCTCACTGCAACCATCAGAGCACCAGGGAGGACAACATGGCAAGCCACATCAGGACCCAGCATGAAGAGAAAGTGCCAAATGATTTGAACACAGAAGGTAAGAATTGTATAATAATTATATTATGTTATATTGTTATATGATGTTAAAAGATGAAATAAAATTACTGTTGTAAATTTCAAAAAGTTTGTATAGAAATTTTTTTTTTGAATTTTGTACATGGGTGTTGGAGATTGAACCCCTATAAGATAAGATTAGATAATGAGATTAGATAAGATTGTTGTATTTTTTATCATCAAGATAGGAAATAATGAAGAGATTATATCAACCAGTCCAAATGATTTGGAAATGAAAGTTCCATGAAAAGAAAAAAGAACGCTCCTGTAAAAGTGTTGCAAAACTTTAAAAAAAGTTCAGGTGGAATAATAAGTCTGAAATTCTTAATTTAGTAAGACATTAAACGCTTTTAACTTATAGTTTTTAATTCAAGTTTTTATTCAATTATTAATCACATTCTGCTTTTGGTAAAAACCATTTTGCGACGAGTCTGTTGACGGTTGATGGTTTAACTTTGCAGAAAGAAATGGCTAAAGAAGCGTTTAAAGCAAGATTAATGGAGGAATTCCAGGCTTTTGTTGAGAAAGCAAAAAACGAATGGCAAATGTTAGCTGATGTAAAAATAGTGCAAATTAGAAATACTGTATATGTCTTTTGTTAATTTAAATTAATTTTGTTTTAGGTGCGCAGCATCACCCGTCGTAAACTACAGAGATGTTGCTGAACAGTGAGAATTGAGAAAAGTACAAAGAAGCAGAGAATTATTTGGGAAACGTCGAAAACATTTTTCGTCATTCATTTGTAATCGAACTGTAGAATATGACTTGAAAACGAATTAAAAATAAATTTCTTTTAAAACATAGTTGAAAGTTAAATGGACTAACCAGAAACCAAGTTATACCGCAAGTCTGAGAATTTGTATAGGGTGTTCGTTGGATGATGTTAGTTTTGAAACATGAATAAATCAGTCAAATTTTTATGAAAATAAATTATTTTTTTAAAATTTACTTTAATTAATACCTCCCATTTAATAATAAAAAATAACATTTAGAATATGACCTCTACAATGTGATTATGTGAAAGCGCGATCGAGAGAATTTGCATTAATCCTACGATCGATGCCAGCACGTGCTGAGATGCTGTCGGCAGGTGTAGGCTGGAAGTCCGCAAAAGCTTTAACCGTCAAGGTGAGCGCGTTTACACGAGCCGACTCAGTTTTTTATTATTTAATGGAAGGTGTTAAATTATTTTTTTTTTTAAATTTACATAAATTATTTTCATTAAAATTTGACTGATGTATTCATGTTTCAAAACTAACGTCATCCAACGAACACCCTGTACATGGTAGGTTTTTTTTGTGCGAATACAGTATGTGAAATTATAGTACTTACTTTCTACAACAAAAAAAATTATTTCAGTACAATCAAAAAAAAAATCCAACTATGGGTACTAGAAATGTTTGGTATTTTTTAAATTTTAAGCCAGAAATACGGTATGGCGTTGGAGTCTGTTCATCAAAAAAAAAAAAAAAAACGTGGGTACAAAAAGTATACAGTACTTCAGTACTTGAGTGCATTCCTTTCAAATCTTTCCTGGCAAAAAAAAAAAACGTTCTTTCCTGAACAAAAAAAAAATTGTCTATGTAAAAAATGTTTTTTAAAAAAAATATCGTTCTTTTTCCTGCACAAAAATATTTTTTAAAAAAAAAAACATCGTTTTTTTTTTTCCTGGCAAAAATTATTATCGTTTTTTTTCTTACCAAAAAAAATTTTTTTTAGAAAAAATATCGTTTTTTTTTCCTAGCAAAAAATTTAAAAAAAAAAAATTTGTTTTTTTTCCTGGAAAAAAAAAATTGTTCTTTTTCCTGGAAAAAAAAAAATTTTTTTTTCCCCTGCAAAAATTATCGTTTTTTTTTTTCAGGAAAAAAAAAATTTTTTTTCAAAAAAATATCGTTCTTTTTCCTGCACAAAAATATTTTTTTAAAAAAAAACATCGTTTTTTTTTCCCTAGAAAATTGTTCTTTTTTCTGGAATTTCTTTTTTATAAATTGTTGTTCTTTTCAACAAAGTCGTTCTTATTTGGAGAAACTCGCTCTTTTCGTATCTTGTTTCTGTAAAAATCGTTTTTATTTGGGGCAATGCCGCAAATCGTTCTTATTTTGGTAACCCTCGTATTTAATCTATTTTGACCTAAAAGGATTTAAGTTAAGCGATTTAAGTACAGGATTAAACCGCTTTTTTAAAGCGGAAATGACGAAATAGATCGTTAGCTTAGAAATATTTATAAATAAATATATTTTTGCTAAATATATTTTTTTTACGTGGTTTATTAAAGGTATTTTTCCAGCGTTTATTTGCGTCGTCTGACAACACCTCGTGGCTAGGCGTGGGTTGCCATGGAAACGCCGCTCTATTATCGCTTCCCACCCCACCACGATAATTAGGTCGCACGTGCGAGGAGGAGCGCCTCCTAAGCGCTTTCATCGGCGGCTAATTAAATCGTATACATGTACAGCGCGCCCACGCATGCGCCATAACACTTCCTGCGCATTTTTCGCTTCAGCCAAAGCGAGGAAGTATCTGTTGCGCATGCTCCGCACCGCAAGTATAGCCACTATACCGCAAGGGAGGTAAACAAAGCAGAAGTCAGGATTAGCCACGCACGTGCGAAAAACATTTTGAGGAGAAAAAGGGCGGGAATTGCGGCGAGTAATCGAAACGGAAGTCGGTCCGCGCTTATCCTCTTTTGCGCATGCGCTTCGCAAACCCACCGCGTGTTTGTTCGTTAATAATAAAAAATTATGTTGTTTACAAAACTGTGTAGCGGAAGTGTCCACTTTTTTAATGGAAAATATGGACACTCAATGGTAAAGAATGTGTACTATGGAAGTGTCCGTGTCTTACAAGCAATTCTAAGGGAAAATACGGACACTCCTGTTCCATAAATATGCCCAGTGAATTTTGCGAATGAGCTTTCATCGAGCATCATTCTGTAAAACTATTGACAGAAAAAAAGTAATTATTTAAATGGGAAAAAACCCAAAAATTTAAGCGCCGCCGCAAAAATTATTAATTGCTATAATTTAAAAAGAAAAATACAGCAAAAAAAAAAAAGGGGGAAAAATTAAAACATACCGTACCGGTAAAAAAATCCGTTTGTATTAAATTAAATATTTTTTATGAAAAAAAAAAAAATAATAATTAAACGAAGAAACAAGAGAGGGTGTGTGGTTGACACGCACGCCAGAAGTGAAACATAAGTAGTTATATTATTTTGGGGAAAAAATAAATGTTATTATATTGGCTATAACTTTTTTAAAAGTTAAATTAGTTTGATTAGTTAAAAAACTATAAGGAATTACATTGTTTATTTTATTTTTGTGTGTGTGTCGTTAAAAATTTACTGCAATGTGTTTTTTCTTCCTGCTTATGACTCTCAACGAGTCAGGAAATAACTGCACAATAAAGCAAGCGCCTGAAAATAATTATAGCACTGCCTTATTATTACTATATTAACTTTTTTACTATGGAGAACCCGTTAGGGGCTTATTTTCAGAGTAGGGCCCATTTTAAACAATATATATTTACAAAATTCTTTATTTAGTATTAACTTTTACCGTATAATATTAATGTAAAAACATTATTCATTTTCATTCATCTTCTTCTAGCATTTTTATTATTCAGAAATTTCTTGTTTTAACTCCACTACATTTTTTTTTTTGGACTATATATACACGGTGTTCGTAAAATAAATACGCACCCAACTGAATTAGTACCTTAAATCACCTTTTAATAATCGACATATTTAAATGACACGTGTAAAAAGTTTGCACATGCGCTTTTAGGGTTGAATTTTGGCTCTTTTTCATCCTTTCCCCACCAATTCCGGCCATCATTGCCGGTGCTATATCCACCGCCATACTGTTTCATAATTATATTATTACTTTTCTACAGGAAATAATTTTTATAATGTTTCTAATCATTATAAGAACTTCCATACGCCCCACCTTCATTTCCCCCACACATACATACAGCTTCAATCAAAATGAACATGATTTGAATGGATACGTAAAAAAACTTACAAAACAACCGATGGCCCTATCCTGAAAATAAAAATCTTCATCTAAAAAAAGAAATTAACATACTGTAGCAAACAATGGTCCCGTAAAACCAACCAACAACTACAGTAAACGGTAGAATTATCGAAATGGTTTTTTAAAAAAAAAACCAAAGCAAATTCATACGAAGTAACGTATGTAAAACATGTTTGTGTTTTTTAGAAAGACTTTTTAACTAAAAAATATAATAATATGGCACGCTTCCAATGCATCAACCATATTTATTAAAACTATTAAAAAATAATTCCCCTATACTCCCGTATGCAGTGGGAGTAATGTTGTCAGGTAAGCTAGGGATATTATGTATTGTGTTTGGAATGTGGCTAGACCACATGTGGCTAACCCACTTTGTGTACTGTTTGCATCAAATTACCTTTTGTTTTTCATCAAACAATAACATAAAAAAGGATTTTCGTCCTGTTTCTCCAGTCTTCGGCGTCATCAATAATACCTCATAATACTAACTAAACTATGCCCCAAAAACAAACTCAATGGTGCGCAAAAATTAATTGAAAAGCTCTGAGAAACATTTAAGTTAATAAAATAAGAGGGGGAAGAAAATTATTATTTTTAAAAATCAGTGCAGCACCATTAAGTTGCCATCGGTTGTTTCACTTTCAGCAACAACAACAACAAATTACAAAACCTCAAGAAATTTATACATATAAGAAATGAATTAAGTGGTTCCAAAAATTACATCTTAAACTAAATAATATTGGGGCCTTAACTAATACAACACATTCACAAATGAATAGAATATTCTTGCGAGTCTTGTCCTTTGGTCCTCTGGTAGAAGAAGAAGAAAAAAGAGAACAAAAACAAACGCTTTATAGCAGAAGCACAAATGTCAATTTTAAATTTTCCGAACGTCAGTTTTAAATTTGTTTATGACATTTATACTCATGGAACCACTTAACTATACGAATCGGGGATTTAAAGTGTAAGAATATGAAAATGCTTTTGAAACTTACAGAAAGTTGGTGAATCATTTCCAGGAGATGAACGTAAAAGGGTTGGAATGACGACATGTTCGAAAAATGAGTTGATGGATGAAAAGACAGAAGACCAAATGGAACAAGCGGTCGAACAAATTCCTCGCGAAGATTCGATGTTCACGGGAAACAAAAGAGATGTAGGGATGATGGTAGTTTAGTTTCAAAAGCAATAGTCTCATTAATGGTGTTACCAACTCCTAAAGAATATATAAAACATGAATAACCTAAAAATTAGTAGGCATGAGATAAGAAAGAATCCAGACCTGTTCGTGCCTCTGGTCTTCAACTTTCGGTTGAGCTCTGAAAGTCGAGAAATTCTGCCCCACTTAAATATAAGAGAAAATTCATTGAGTTGAGTATGAATGCTGAGTTTATAAACGGTGAGTCAAACGGAAATTTCCATAGCCCAATGAAATTGGTGGCGTGGACCAAAACCGTCTCGGGAATTAAGGAACTGAGAGATCAAGTCTTTAATTGCGCTATTAGTTTGTGGTTCAACCAACCGGTCGCAGTTGTGACGCAGAATCCACAGTAGGCTTGACTCTCCTTCTCGTAAAAAACTGACATGTCGATATTAAAGCGATGTTTAGGCACTCATCGTTTAGAACTCTTGGCTCTACCAACAGCAGACTAATTTGTTCAGATCCACTTCCGACATTATCCCAACAACTGGCGAACATCGCAAGATTTGACAACACAACATCAGAGTCCACGTAAATCTATTAGGAGTTCAACCAAAAAATAAAAATTAATTACATTTGATGAAAACATTTTTTTCTCTTATTTCTTAAATAATTAATCGTAAATAACAAAAAGTAAAAATCATAAACATTAAAAAATATAAATGATTATTAAAAATATTGCCTCTTACCATGAGTTTGGACTTCTACTGACTATAGTGGAAAACATTAGATTGTCGAGAACGGATTGACAGGTGTACATGAACTGGATCATTGATAGTGAGCGTGGGTCGGGTTCAACGTGAAGTTGCTACATGAACTGTTCCTGCTTCTCAGATTCACCTACCGATCAACAGGCAACTCCTTTTCTCATATACAAACGTCGTTTTCCGTTCAGACTGACAGCAAAACAAAAGTTAGTGTGACACGAACAGAATGAAAAAAAACTTTAATGAAAATAAAAGGCAGAGTTAAATAAAAACGTAGAACAGGTTAACAAAATAAAGTTTTAGCAAGCCACTACTACGGCTACACCTAAAAATAATAAACAGAGAATAAAATCCCAAAAAAGTTAAGCTCATTTAAGAGTTTTGAGAAGTTACTTCTTTGCTTTCTTTTTACCTGTAAACTGCCGACTCTGTAAGAACAGAACTTCTACGCTTCGATCCAACACTTGAAAACGGAATCCGTATTCGTTGGAGTAAACGATCCATTTAGTCAGGATTTGAATGGAGCAGTTGGACGTGCACTGAAGATTCACAACCACTTCTGAAAAATATAAACAACCAAACTTTGAATTCTTAAGCTCATTTAGACTTCAATTTTCAGGAATGAAAATATAATAATGCAACAAAAATTGCTACAATGTTTATCATAACATAGGTTTCCCAAAAATCTCAACTTTCCTCGTAAAACATTACCAGAAAATTCTAAAAATTCTTCTCAAAAAAAGTCTGAACTACTCTTCAAAAAAGTCTATAATACTATTTGGATCATTAGTCTTAAAATAATCTCCATAAAACATTTCTTCCTAACAAATTCTGAAATACTCCTCAAACCAATTTACCTTTCTAAAATAATTTACTGATATAAAATACCCTTCAAATAGGTTTCTGAAAGTATTTCTCAAAACGTTGTCTGATTACTACCCAAAAACAAATCCCCCAAAGAATTCTCAAGTGCCCCTCGGAGATATTTCTAAGCTGCTCCTCAAAAAGTCTGAAACACACGGAAACTAAAGAAGCAACAGAATTCTTTAAAAACAATATTCCACAATAAGTCTTAAACTAATTATACGCTGGATTACAGCAAAGGACACTATTCACCTTTTAAGTCTTTAATAGAGTCCTGAAATAATTTACTCTTCAAAACATAATAAAATAATTTACTGTTTGAAACTTGACTACAAAACAAATCCACAATTACTACATTACAGTAACACTAATCTACTCAATTGCCCTCAAATAGATTTCTGAAAGTACTTCTCGGATTACTAACCAAAAACAAATTCCCAAAGAATTCCCAAATACCTACTCCCCCGGGATATCTCTAAACTACTCCTCAAATAGTCGGAAACACCCCTTAACTTTAAAAATAATGCTTTAAGATTTCTTAAACTTTCTTTTTACAAAAGGAACCAAAACAATAAAATTCTTTAAAAACATATTCTTCAATAAGTCCTAAACTATTTCAATACTGAATCGCAGCACAAGGTAATGTTATTTGTATCGTTTCCCGAACTTCAATTCTCTATATTTACCATCTGGCATCTTTTTCAGACCCATATTTAGCACATGAAATAAATTGGCAGCAGAACACGAAAATCTAATCTTCCTACCTATACACACAAAAATATACATAATTAAAAGCCAAGTTTCATTAACGAAAAGTTGATACCGTGTATAATGTTCAGTACTGTTTTTATCTGGACAGAAAGGATTCACCGACAGATAGTGCATTAAAATGTTTGGTCATTTTTTAATTATAGTTTCTAGTTAATAAACGCTAAAAAAACTTCAATCATTTTTCTTTGTCTTCAAACCTTAGTAAAGCAACAATAAACGTTAATATAATAAAAGCTGAAATCTGGACTGTGTACGAGATGAACGGAAACGACTTACTCATCATAAGCAGATGTTTGTTCCGTCGTCGTCACCAACGGACATTACCTTACGCGAGATAGAGCTCAAAGCCTCCACATTTAAGTCACTCTGAGCCCGAGCAATGTAAAAGCCTATAAATATAAATTAAAAATCAACAGCAAAAATGGGAAAAACGGTAAGAGACCAGCTTCAGCCACGATGTTAACTCGGCTTTCCTCGTCCAATCGCCCGTAGAAAGTAAAGTGGTATTCCCCACGATAGTCCCACTCTCTAATTCCTTGAATAGCTGCATACGCACATCTTCTCTAGATGATTCAGCATCGATCAGCCGAAAGTCAAACAGAACCAACGCAATCAATACGGTATACTAATACAATCATGTAGGTGGAAATATCATACCGTATAAATAATTACTGTACGGCTTGTTTTCGATCCATCCTCGGTTAAGCAAATGTAAATGGCACGTCTCCATACGAATTTGAGTGGGATAGGCAAGGTGTACGTGACGGACATGAGTCAAGGTCTTTCCCAAACGCAATGGGTCCATCGCACCCAACCGATACCCAATTGTCGTTGTTATCAGCACCAACTATGGGACTTAAAAATATATGCATCTTGTTGGACCATTAAAACCAAAACCAAGTTCAAGCAATAGTCGGTGTGCACTTCAAACTGTGCTTTCTTTACAAGGCATTCCAGAAAATCGGCGTGCTTCGTACTTCAAGTGCCACACATTTTTTAAGTAATGATGTAGGAGGCTTTCGAGTTCAACCAATTGGGGAAGTCAGATGACGTAGATGAGCAAGTGCGATAAAACTTCAAATCGTGTTCCTCGGGTCGTTTCACTTTTTTAAAAAAAGCCTCTTCCAAGTGAGTATCAAATGATTACAAAAGAATAGTAAGAATTCGGTTTTGCTCACCCAATTTCCATAAGAGCTTGAAGTATGGTGTTAATCCTCGTTTCCAATAAAAGTTCATGGCAAGACGGATGAATCAAAACTAAAAACAAATACTTGTATATTAAAAGTTATTGAAATCTCGAATGTAGTGCAACTAACTGTTAAATAATTTGTTTTGCAGTATTGTTAGACCTACTTGGACTGTTGAAAATTGACGAAAACCCATCCACATCATTCAACTCATCGCGAGAACCACCTTTGCTCCTCTGTTGGTTTAGCATTCTAAAATAAAATAAGTGAGAGTATTATTTATTAATTTTTAATTAATCACTTTCCTGTTGAAGGCTAGAGGTACCCAAGATTCGATCAACGTAGTTGCCGTGACTCGTGCTTATCCGTATATTAAAATACCAGACTCGAGATTCGCGCTTAAAATATTGTAATAAATTAAAAAAATATATCATCCCGCGATTGAATTGAAAATATTAACGTTTATTTTTTTTTTCAAAAATAAAATTTAATCATAACGAAAACGTTTTTCTAAAACGTTTCGCTGTCATAAAATCTATAATACGACATTTTTAAATAATAAGAAAGACGAATATTGTTTTTATATTAAGATAGCATTGTTAGATGCAACTGAAACTTTCCTAAGAATCCTTTAAACGAAGGTTTTTCCTCCTTAATTCTATATCATAAAATAAACAAAAAAAAAAAAATTCAATAAAACTTTTTTGACTTCATTATAATATAAACAAAATAATTGCTTACCTCTCCAACAGAGATTTGAACTCCTCGACTACTACTTGATCTAAATCTTCATGTATTAAATTACAAAAAAATAAATTTTTCATCTAAATAAAAAAAATTAAAATATTTCAAGTTTTAATACTTATAAACTAAAATTTTTCTAAGTTTACCCTGGGCAAAACCTCGAATAAATTTCGAAGTTCCCTGCCTTTTCCGACAGTATCCTCAAAATCGACGCCGCCACTTAAAGCGAAGTAAATTGATTCCAAACTCTCGCAACTACACAAACTGTCAAGAAAGTTTTTTGTCAAACAATATTCGTCGTCGTAACTGATACTAATATAAAAATAAAAAATTGACAGAAAAATGTTTTTGAAAGCAAAAAATTTAGGTTTTATACCTTAGATGCTTCAGATTTTTCGTAAACATCACACTATGGTCGAGTTTAAATTTGAAGGGATCCAACATATGTACTTCAACTTTAAGATACTCTAGTTTACGACAGCAGCAAGTAATGTCCACAAGCTCAAAATCTTCGTCACTCACAACTTCGAAAGCAAACAACTCCAGTGCTTTTAAATTTTTGCAATGGCCAATAGCTTTTAAAGTATTTAGATGAACGTACCTATACAAAAAAAATTCATCTTTAAACAGGTATAAAATTTAATAATTTTGTAACAAATATCTTACATGTCTGGTGTCGAATCTCCGGCGTAATAATCTATTTCCAGACGAGCCAATTTTTCACAGCCCATGGTTACTCTCGAAAAATATGTACCTCTATTATTATAAATTCCCTATAAAAATGAAAATCAAAAAGTTATAATATCAAAGCTGTTATAATCAAGTCGAAAATTAGTATAGCTTAGCGCGATTTAGACAGCTAAAATTAGATGAAATAAAAACGAAAAAAATTACACTCCCCCAAAACAAAGTTGTATGCAATAAGCCCTCGCATAAAAAAAATTAATTTTAATGCAACAGCAGTGTTTCGTGCAGTCAACACTTGCCCAAGGTTTCAAGATGGAGCAATAATTTTCTCAAGTAAAATTTGAGGCATACGATTATAGCTTAATTGACGTTTTCTGTAGTAAGCACTAGCACAAAAAGCTCAGCGGAGCACACAATCGCGCGCACGAAATTTTAGAACCCATAAGCAATTAAGTTTTGACTATTCAAATAAAGTACAATAACAAATAATTATTAGTAAAATCGGAATAAATACTGACTTCTGAATCGAATTGGTCGCAATCGAGATACAACGCAGATATGGCGAGATCCTTTAAATCTAGAAAAATACAATCAACAAAAAAAAATTTAGTTAAATAAAAGAATAATTTTAAAAGTATTATACCCACTCTTTAAATTCGACAAGGCGTTCATAATTGCGCAACTTTCAGCCCGGTCGTTAAATCTCTTATAACTTTCCGATTCTGCATTAATAGTCAAATGCAATACAGTCAGTTGTGGGCTGTGAATAGCAAATTGTTCAATTCCTCGCCCGATCTGAAAAGGTTTAATTTTATCAGCAAACGTTTTATTTAATAATATATTACAAACGAATGATTTTTACTCACGTTTTTAAAGATAGCGCAAAACTGAAATTTTGCTATCTTAATTGAATTTCCTGACTTAGAGACCAGTTTCTCGACGAAAGGGGCAAAGTCTCGGAAAAATATTCCTTCAACCGACACCGTTTCGTACGTCGTTTGGCTCATCCAAGAAGACATTAAATGGTCGTCATAATCTTCGTAAAACTTGCCGTCGTCACTAGGCATTACAAATTCTTCTCCTTCCAAGCTGAAAAATAAAATTGAACAAGTTTTAATCTTCGACATTCGAGTAATTTTCTATCATTATCGAATATTCATAAAAGAAATGAAAATTGGCATACTAGCGCTTAAATATGAAGTTCGACTTATTTGGAAGTAAGAGCGGGTGATTCAGTAAACCATCTGCAAAAGAAAAAAACATTCAATTCAAAATTACAATTTTTAAATACTTAACAGGTACGGTATTGAAACTAACCTTTTAATAAATGGTAAGTGTGTCTTCCAAAATTGAAGTTGACTAAGGGAATAACTTTATCAACAAGTACGGCTTTCAAAAAAGCCACAAAATCCTTCTCGCACAACCTGTCATGAATGGACACTTCTAAACTCGTTAGTTTTGGTAGCAGCGTCGATTCTAAAAAAAAAAACAAAAAAAAAAAACAAAAATCATCACACAAATCAAAAAGACAATAAATTATAAAATAAATGCGTTAAAATAAAATATTTACCCAATGGGTATGTGCACGCTGGTTCTGATCCGTCATTGTGACTTGGTCCGCACAGTTTTAAATCTTCCAACAACATGCAATGTCGTAAGACATTGGTGTAGACGTCCAAAAATATCGAATGGGTACCATTAATGCCTTGTTGAAAACTGTCATTTTGCCACCCGGACGAAATGACCATTTCCAATTTTTTCAAGCTGGCAGAAAATGCCACTGGCTTTTCCTGTTGGAAGCATGATTTCCATTCCTGGCTGTAAATAAAAGAGAGCGATTGGAGTTGCAAATTCGTCAAAACGAAATTGGCTAAGTCGGCGTTGACTCTACAGCCCAGGAGGTGCAGGTGGCGAAGATGGGGCGCTTTGACCAGTCCGGCCAAAATATAATCGGGCAACAACCAAGCACAATCGTTAAGGTTAATTGACGTGCAGTGTGCCGATAATGCGTAATTGAGGAAACAATTCGCATCTAGCCGATAATTTTCCATCAAATTAAATTCGCTTTTCCTATAGATAAAAAAAAAAATTTTTTTATAGATTTTTTCATTAAAATTTCATATTCGTCTATCAAAAAATCACTTAATAGATTTATTGAGTTACATTCAGAAAAAAAAAATTCTTGTACTCAAAAAATGTCTGCCTACTTACTCAGTATGAACGATCCTTTGAAGGTCTTTACACACGGCACTCACAGCGATAGCATCGTTGACCGAAATATATCCTAAAGTTAATCTCCAGACAACCGGATTGAAAATGAGTAAAACGGATGACTCCATCGATGGCTGCGCGGTGTCATCGACATCCATTACATTTTCGTTTACCGACAGTTGATTTGCGTCTTTGACGTCCATCTTTGATCGAGCGCAACAAAAACAAGAACGCAAAGAAACAGCTGACACGCGGACGGTAGATCAGAGGAGCCGCCTTCAAAATAATGTGGGACGAAAGCTCTGAGCGACCCCAATTTTCTTCAAAAATTACGTCATTTAGGCGAAATGACATCAGATAGTAGCACACGCCGATCATTGTCACTTTCGGTTCTACGGATAAAAATGCGAATTAATAAAAATATATAATTTTCATTACTTTCGACACATTTTTTTAATTATTAGTATTATTACCGGACAGCTAATAAATTGAAGGGAATGAATTTTTAAATCACTTATTTTCGCATTGACGACAATGGCGCCCCCAACGACAAATCATTCGACAATAATAATTCTGGTTACGTCACAACCGCGTGGAAATCCTCGATAGTACAATAATTTATGACACGTGTTGACTGTCTTGTCGAGTTCCTACTTTTTGTTCTTTTGAAAACTATATCGGAAAGAAAATGAACAGCATTCAGGGTATTATTTAAAAATTTAAAAATGTAACCAACTTTTTTTCTTACCGATATTTTGTAGGTGAAATAGACGAGTCCATAAAAGAGCAGGAAGGGCTGGAAAACACGATAACCCTGGCGAAATCAATGGAAGATTATGCGGAGGGTGCATTAGAAATTGCGAACAAGGATGTAGAACGTGCGAACAAAGATGTAGAACGTGCGAAGGAGGCTGAGGAACTAGCGAAGATGAATGTGGAACGTGCGAAGGAAACAGTAGAACGTATGAAGATGTCGGCGTATCGAGCTACGATGATTTACAGCAAAGCGTCAATAGTCGTCCAAGATCTTGAAAAAGCAGTCAACCTAAAAACACGTAAAACGGCTTATTTACAAGAAAAATTAAGACGCATAAATGAAGAAAGAGGTACCTTTCCATAATTGGTAACTCAAAGTGTTCTAAAATATATTAATTATACATTCTTTGAATCTTTTTTAAAAGCGACTGTTGAGGTGGAAGAAAATGTCAATTGCGAAATCTGCGGATCGGAGGAAGCTTCGGATTGTGACTGTGGCGATGGACCTAAAAAGATTCCCGAAAAAACATTTAACAAACGAAAATTCGAAGACAATTAATTTGCTTCTATCAAACGATATTATAATAATTATTATGAGAAGATTAAATTAGATCGTATATTATGCTAAAAGATTTAGTATAATAATATTATTATTTTATCGAAACGATTAAAAAAGTTTGTTAATTGAGACTTATTTTGTTGCGTTAAATCTTTTTATTATTATTATTATTGTTGATGGAAGCTACGACGGCGGATATCTGGGCAGTAGTGTGCGCCCCTACTATATCCGGACAATTATTATTACTTCATTCTACAAGATGAGGCCCTTCGCAGCTAGCTGTCACTCTCCCTGACGTATTGGCGGCTGATAGAGGAACAGTTAATAAAGGAAAGTTATTGAAATGAAACTGCAAATATTATTATTGTTCTAAAACTTTTAAAATGTACACAAAAATGTTTCACAACCTTTTCAAAGATAAAAGTTAACGTTTTCCAATTGTGAACAAAATTATATCCCATAAAAATAATTGTTGGTAACTACATAATAAAATAAATTCCACGACATTTATAAAATGTAAACAAAATGTTTACCAACTTTTCGCAAACCAAAACAACTTGTTACTTAACTGTTTCTAAAATGTAGACAAAAATTGTACTTTTAGCATTTCTAGACAATCAACTTTTACCATAAGTATGGCAAAGCAAAAAAGTGTCGATGATTAAACCGAGTAGGCCTACTGTAAGCAAATGTCTAGAATAGAAGAAACAAACTCAATGAGATTGGTTCAGCGCTGTTATTCCCTCTTATTAATCTGAGAATTGAGCCGAAGCAGCTTTTAATGCATTTTGGCAAGCGCGTGCAAACTGTTAGCTTAATCGTGACACGGATCCACGAACATCCTAAATAATTACATTATTACGAATCGCAAAACGGAAAAAAAAATTTTTCTCCTTGAAAAAACAGAATTTTATTAGGTTGTAAATAAAAAAAACCCCCGAAAAATTATTAACGCAGGGGTTATTAAAAAAGTACCGTCTTCCATCATCAAGTAATAAACAAAATAATATTCACAAAATTACCAAACAATATTTATTTACTTTTGTACTGTTTTTCAGGTACCGGAAGCAGGATTGGGAAAGGGGTGTAAATTACAGGGTAGGTAGAAAAATAGTGTACAAAAATTTAATTCTGTACTATCACATTGTTTTTCTGCGAGATTTAAAATATAAATGTGAAAAATAATAAATAAAATAACGATAGTATACGAGTAGGCCTACTTGCGCAAACTACCGTAGCAAAACAAAAATCGATCGAACTTGAAATAATGCTAGCTTAATTCAACGACCTCTCGCATCATTACGTTTATCGTATAATATGTGGTTCCACTTTTTTTTTAAACAAAATTTGAAATAAGAATCCCTGTTCTGCGGCTTATAGATCTTTCTGTTGAAAACTATTTTATATGACAAATGAAATAATACAGTAAATAAAAAACGAAGATTTGAGATTTGAAAATAATAAGTTAGCCACTTAATTCGTCGCAGAACGTAGTTAATATTTTAAAATAGTAACGTTTGCTTACCAATGGTTCTTAGGAATCTTAACAAAGTTTTCACGCAGCTGTCGTCCTCCCTGCTCATCCGCGCTTTGTATTGTCGGTTGATAGAAGATGGTTCCAAATTCTGCTAGATCAAGGGGAAGCTGCTGGCATCGGTCCTCAACTTGTTCAAGCGCTCCTGAAACAGGTTATGCGGTTGGTCCACCATTGCGAACAATTTTACGGAGCAATTTCGATCTTAGAATCGTATTGAACTACCATATTAAGGTAGAAGAATGAGCTCTATGACCCCTGACAACAGAGCATCTGTTAATGAAAAGACATTGAGTTAAAAGTTTGGTTTAGGGTTTTATGAAGTAATGAGGACCTGGAAAAGGTTCTTAGGAAGTTTCTTCATCCTCCAAAACCTCATGACTTGATCTTCGGTCTCCATACCTCGACCGAGCGTCTTCCAGCGTTCAGATTCAACCGGTCTTCAGCCTGCAGCACCAGGTGTCCGTGGTTGCTCTACATCAACAAAAAAAAAAAATAGATAAATAAGAGAGCGAACGCTAGAAAAACTACAATAACAAAAATAATTATTAAATTTTCACTTTCAACTTTAATTTGGAAAAACAAACTCTGAAACGCTGTTCGTTCTTAAAATTTTGAAGTTTTGTAAATAAAAAGTAAATAAAAATCGTTCTACCTTGTTTTTACCCTGTTGCTTTCTAATTTGAGCGGCTTTGAAATTAATCGTCTCCAATTCAGCATGTTAGCACTTCGGCCATCAATTAGATCAAATTTTCTACCTTTTTTGACTGTTGATATCATGGTTCTTTCAACAGCCGGCGAATAAGTTCAGCGCCACTTCCAACATTATTGTCTCTAAGCCAATCAAGTGACCCCCGTTGACATCTATTTGATCTCAAACAGCTCCTACGCCTTCCTTGGCATTAATCAAGTAACTCTTAATGGGGATGGCGGTTCTTGAAACGTCAGACAATAACCCTCTACGCTTCTGTTTTTGATGAGAAACTTTCTCGAAGCTAATTGATAATGAAAAATAAACTTTAGAGAACTATAAATTTTAAAATTAAATTCTTAAAACTTACCGCGCTGTTACTTCTTTTAGTTTAGTTCTAATCAGTTCCATTTCCATCCATTTTCATACGACCAACGTCTAAAAACATTCTTAGCAACCACGGCTTTTTTTTTTTCTTCCACTAAGCTTCATTTAATACAGTATTAATTCAACCTACGTCGGCTTCGTCGCGAAACTAAAATTAATATAAAATAAATATTGCTACTTTAAAATGTTAAAGGAAAAGTAAACACCACCTGTTAATGATTAGTAGGTGCGTGTTCCGTGTGAACTTCGAGGCTGAAATGAGAATTAGCTGGATGATGCACGGCCCTCCGAATTCGAACAGTCCTCGATCGTCTTCCATCTGTAACACACCTGAAATAGTATTTAAAAACCAAATCAAAAACGAAATTGGAACAGTAAAAACCTAGAATCCCCACGAGAACAAAAATTATAACGTGCGTTTGTCAACATTTTCGAGGGACATAAAAAAAAAGCGCCGAATTTCGATCGGACTTTCAAACCCCTATCTCCGGCAGCAAAGCACGGGTACTTTAGATTAGCTTGTTTATAAAATTATTATAGAGCTAGTCATAGCATCCAAGATTCCGCGTGATAAATTATTCTACATATTAATTTTAAAAAAATGTGGTGGCATTTGTTGTTTTGCTCGTTTAAATAGTTTTATTTCATATAAGTTGCGCTGCGCTTAATTGTACATAAAATCAAAACTTAAAAGAGAATCATTGTTATTATTATTAAAATTGTTTTAACCAATTTTATGCACGCAGAGTGAACTGGTTTTAAAATGCATTTAAACGCGCATTGAATTAAATTAAATAACGCATTATA
>JAQGAY010000601.1:0-23631 GCA_034698085.1 Polydesmus angustus | reverse complement strand
CCCAAATATAAAAAAAAAAAAAAAAAAAAAAAAAAAAAACAAAGAAACTTGCTCAAGATTTTTTTTTTTAAAAACCGTTACCCGGTACTGATATTCAAAAACATAGCTGAAAAAAAATACGTTACGTCAATTAAAACTTGCCGCACTAAAAAAAAAACTTGCGCAAGAATTCCAAATTGCCCAAAGTTTTAAAAAAAAAACAAAGAAACTAGCTCAAGATTTTTTTTTTTAAAAAAACGTTACTGAAATTCAAAAACATTGTTGAAAAAAATACTTTAATTAAAACTTGCCGCACTAAAAAAAAAACTTGCGCAAGCCTGTTTCCGCAAGTGAGCGATCTCTTTAATCGAATTGGGTAGCGCGCGTTGTATAAAATGAAGCCGTAAATTAGTCCCTCGTTCTTACGTACTGGTAGATGGAGCTGTAATAGGGTTTTAAGTGTGACTTGCGCCTAATTTCCACACACATATTTCACCTTGTAAAAGGAGAAGAAGAAGGAAATTTAATTAGAAAGATGCCAAAAGTCTCCATTTTCCTTTCCTTATTCCTTAACCGTCAAAGACACTTTAATTATCCAAACATTCCACACAACCACTCTCTCTCCCTCGGAGTCTCTCTCTGAATCTCTCAGAGTTTAGTGCGGTTTAACAAGTGGGATTTGCTTCATAAATTTAAACCTCGAAATAACGAAATATTTTCCTTTAATTACTTTTCCCGCGAGAAAAGCGTGTGCAGTGCTGCCAGCTATTTACGTAAATTAAAAACACTTTTATTTCTTTTTTCTTTCTCCAAAAATAATTAATTAAATTAAATTCCTTTTCTTTTGGCTTTCGTTTAATCTGGTTAACGAACAAAAATTATTATTATTACTGTATAATAATAGCCGTAAGACGTGAACTTCCATTGCTTCGGTGCATTGCGGTGCAGCTAATCATTGTTAACCCGATGTTATAATTAAGGGGCAGCACAGAAAACGCATTTTCAATTTTAAACAACTTGTATTCAACTCAGTACATTGGACTTTTAGGTTACTAACACCTATTTGCAGTTTAGTCACGCTCATTTTCCGATTAGTGAAATCAATTTTTAGTCAAGTAACACATTACTTTAGTGACCCATTTCATTTTAGTGACATATTTTATTTTAGTGATCTGTCTTATTTTAGTGACTCTTATTTTAGTGATCCGTCTTATTTTAGTGAATCTTATTTTAGTGATTCGTTTTATCTTAGTGATCTATCTCATTTTAGTGATTCATTCTATTTTAGTGATCTATTTTATTTTTGAGGCTCATTCTTTTTAGTGACTCGATTTTATTTTACTGAACCGTTTTATTTTAGTGACCCATTTTATTTTAGTGATTCATCTCATTTTAGTGATTCATCTCATTTTAGTGACTAATTTTATTTTAGCGATCCATCATATTTTAGTAATCCATCTCATTTTAGTAACTCATTTTATTTTAGTGATCCATTTTAGTTTAGAGACTCATTCCTTTTAGTCACTCATTTTATTTTAGTGATCCATCTTATTTTAGTGACCCGCTTTATTCAAATAACACAAATGTTTTAGTGACCAGTTTTATTTTTAGTGACCCATTTTATATGAATACCACATATTCGTGACCCGTTTTATTCTAGAAATGCAATTATTTTAGTGACACATTATTTCAGTGACCTTTACTACTTCGGTCACATTTTCAAAAACACTTTATTTTAGCGACCTTTTAAATTTGGATTAGTGATACTTATTTCACCCTTAAGTGACACTTATTTTGAGATGAGATGCGTTTCTCACTTTTAGTTTCAAGTTTAGTCGCCTATTTTTAACGGGAGTTTCATTAGTTTAGTGAAGCGTGCATGACGGGGGTGGCCTTGAGTGATGCTCACGCACTAATCACATTAAAAGTGTTCTTCTCGCTTAAGTAGACGTTAACGCGTCAATCAATTCGTGCTAAGAATCTAAGCCTAACCGAGACATTTTCTGCGATGCGCGTGCGAGGCTGCGCGGAGAACCGCCTCTCTCCTTCCGCCCTGCGCATAAGGCTTAACGGTGGAATAGGGCTGCAACAAGTGGCAGGAAAAATCATGGAAGAGATTTACAAACCTTTCCCTATGAAAGATTTACATTCCCTTTTAAATGAGAATCGAGAAGCGATTTACAGTAAAAACTAAAAAAAGATTTTCAGTAAAAACCTAAAGAAGATTTACAAATCTGTAAGGGATTTACCCTAAAATTTATGTGAGGAATTTGTCCGATTTACACTACAACATTATAAGAAAAATTGACACCAAAACTTACGAAAAAGATTTATAATAAAATCTATTGATGGGATTTGCAATCTTTCATCAAAATTTGCATTCATTAAAATAAATGATTTACACCACAAAGTTATAAGAGAGATTTACACTAAAACCTATGGGAAAGATTTACACTAAAATATATGGGAAAGATTTACACTAAAATATATGGGAAAGATTTGAACTAAAATTTATGGGAAAGATATACACTAAAATTTATGGGAAAGATTTACACTAAAATATATGGTAAAGATTGGCATTAAAATTTATGGGAAAGATTTGCACTAAAATATATGGGAAAGAATTACACTAGAATATATAGGAAAGATTTACACTAGAATATATAGGAAATATTTACACTAGAATATATGGAAAAGATTTACACTAAAATGTATTGGAAAGATTGACGCTAAAATATATCTACAATCAAATCTAAGAAAGAGATTTAAAATAAATTCTAAAAAAGATTTATAAAAACCTTTATGGAAAAGATTTACGTTAAAATCTGCAAGAAAGATTTACAAAAAATTTTTAGGAGAAATTAATCCCAAATAATTCCATAAGAAATTTACAATAAATTCAACACTGGTAAGACAGATTTACACTAAATTCAATAAGAGAAATTTACAGTAATTCAATAAGAGAGATTTTCATTTTCACATTCTATAGGAGAGATTTACACCAATGCCTATGCAAAGATTCTTTTCATAACAACTTTTTTCATTTAAGTTTTAAGAGGAGAAAGCATAAAGTGCATAAAGTATCAAAGCAAATGAAAAGATGAAAAGAAGATGAAATGATTGAGAAGCACTTTCGTCTCTCTCCCACAGCATCATTCTGTCTCTCCCACTTTCACTTCTCTTAAGATGAAGAAACTTTGGCTAATTGAGCCCACTCGGTGGCCTTTTAAATTTGCACAGCCACATAAAAATAATGATTAAAAAAGTAGATAAATAAATAAGACGATAATGATGATGCATTTGAGATGATAATGACTGCCTACATGCAAAATAATTAAAGACTTAAATAATAATTGAGGAATCGTGTTTATATAGCGGTTAATTTTTTTTTTAATTGTATATGTTTCAAGTTTATTTTAAGATGCGCTTAATAAACCAAAGTGCTTCGTTACAAACATCTGAGCTAAAGTGAAATTAATTGCTATTTCTGTTCTATTCAGGTGCACGCATCATATTTCTAATTAAAATTCAAAAAAAGTCAAAAGAGTGATGCTTAAAAAAAGATCAGTGATGGTGGAAGAAACAGTCAGTGATGCTTAAAGAAAAATTCAGTAAGGCTCAAAAAAACCTAACAAATTAAAAAAAAAATTATAACACTGTTTCAGAAAAATAAATTGACAACACTGTTTCAAAATAATGAAACTGACAGCACATCATCAGAAAATAAATTGGGCAACACAGCTTTTAAAATAAAATTTATAGCACTGACAACACTGCTTAAAAAAATAAAATTGACAACACTGTTTTAGAAAATGAAATTTACAACACTGCTTTAAAAAATAGCACTGCTAAGGGAGAATATATTTGACAGCACTGCTTCAAAAAATAAAATTGACAACATTGTTTCAAAAAATGAAATTGACAACACTGTTTTAAAAAATAGCTTTGCTAAAGGGGAATACATTTGACAGCACTGCTTCAAAAAATAAAATTGACAACATTGTTTCAGAAAATGAAATTGACAACACTGTTTTAAAAAATAGCACTGCTAAGAGGGAATAAATTTGACAGCACTGCTTCAAAAAAAAATTCAAGAAACCAGAATAATAACCATAGCGGATTGATGCGAGCAAAGATTGGGAAAAAAATCTGGCATGATGCTAATACATCAAAAATGAAAAATCCAGAACGATGCTCATAGAAAGGCTTCGCATGAGAAGAGGCAGAATGATGCTCAACAGAAAGCCAATTGATGTCTGACCTAAACGAAAACTAGTGTGATGCTAATAATAAGGGATAAGAGGTATCAGAGTGATGCTTACCTACAAAAACGGAAAAAAATAAAATAGCCAGAACGATGCTCAGAGAAAAAGAGTACCTCGAATGAATCTCCAGAGAGAGAAAAAAAAAATCTTAGCCAGAATGATGCTTTAAGAAAAGTAAAGAGAGGAAAAAGCAGAGTGATGCTCATTAGAATGAAGAGTCGGCGGAAGGAGTGGGAAGCGACTAGGCGGGCGAGAAAGGGAAAAGCAGATTGATGTTTATGTAAGCGAAAAACCCAGTGTGATGCTAATATAGAAGAGAGGCTGTGCTAGAGAAAAGAATGAAAGAAGCTGTTTTTAAAGGTGGGAGGGATAAATTGAATTATACATAGGTGATGGGCGAGCACTCTCATCTATTTACTTAACTCGGATTAATTGAAAGAGCGCATGCGTGTGTGTTTTGCGTGTTACAAGATGTAAAAAGATGAAAGTGAAAATTAAACTTTTTTGGAGATTTTTTTTTTCTACTCTTTTCTTTTTGTTTCTTCTCTCATCTTCCTTCTTCCACAACAAAAAAAAGATTAGATGATATATAAGATTAAGATGAAAGTGCAGTAGGTTATTTTAAGAAACAAAATTGAAAAGGGGTTGCGACAGATTTAAGGATTTATCGAATATATTATATATAACATCTTTTGCATCTTAATTTTTGTTTTCAAAGTTTAAGATTTTCATTTGAAGAGTTTAAAAGGAATTATTTATAGTTTTAAACTGTTTTCTTAGTATTTTAAATTTGTATGAAAATGTGTTGAAGTGATTCCTTAGTGTTTTATAATGTTTTCTTAGTGTTTTAAATTTTAATTAAAGTGTTGTCTTGGTGCTTTATAATGTCTTAAAGTGTTCTCCTTAGGTATTAAATTGTTTAAAACCATTTTAAACTGTTAATTTAGTGCTTCAAACCTTCATTGAAATGTTTTAAACTGTTTTAAAGTGATTACTTAAGAGTCTTAAAGTGATCCCTTAAGGGTTTACTTAGTGTTTTAAACCATTACTGGTATTGATTTAAATGTAGGTTAATGGTACAATTAGCAATTTTAATGGGTCTCATTAAATTTTTAATTGTTTTAAAAATATATTTTGTACTTCATAAAATATGTTTAGCTACTTTTACCGAAAGATCTAAGTGGTCTCATAAAAGTTTAGCATGTGCTTTCATCCTTCTATCTCTCCAATTAAATATTTTTTTCAGCATAATTTAAGATGCTGTTGATGTTTTCTACCTCGCAAATTGGAAGTTTGTATTTACTATTTGTCAACTTAAGCTGACATTTTTTTTCTTTTTCTTATAACATTGAGCTTTAATGTACACAACAAACACACAAGAAACATTTACTGTTTTTCTTTTTATCCCCCTTTTTGTATTTTGTAATTATAAAACAAACACAAATCCCTTTTTTTCTCTCCATCACTCTGTCTCTCTCTTCCTTCAAACCATTCAGTTGTTTTTAACTTCACATCTCACCACCTTCATTGGCTCTTTTTTTTTTTCTTCTTTCAATGTGTATCAACAGATTAGTGCCGATTTCTTAAGGGAATTGGCTAGGAAGCTTATTGATTGAGCAATGAACTAAAAGAGTAAACATTCAACCCATATATACAGTCTTCTCTCCACCTCCTCTTTTCATCTCTCCAACTCAGGTTAAAAGATTTTAATTTCTCTTCTTTTTTTTTTTTTTTCTTTCGTTCTCGTCACCCGCTTGTTGGCACTTTTCTTTTATTGACCCAAAATCCGTTACAAAAGTTAATTGACTTTTTCACCTTTTGTTCTTTTTTTTTTTTTTGATTATCTAAGCCTTAATCATTCAACTACCTTCTATAGCATCTATTAATTTTGTGTTTTTGTAAAAATCGACACCTCATCGAAGTGAAACACGCGCAATAAAAGAAAGATGAATTAGATCCAGCGTGATGCTAATGAGAAAGATACTATTAATTACACACCAACTCTCTCACTCTCTATAATAATTAATGCGCTTTAAGTCAACCTCGTTTGATCCGTGTTTAAGTTCAAGTAAGCCAATTACAATGAAAATAAAAATGATGCTAAGAATGGAGAAATTAGTAAAAATATTAGTAAAAAAAAACTTTAAATAGAAGATAATTCCTATAAAGTTATGAAGAACCAAACCACTTAATAATGATTAATAAAATGACTAATGAAAAAAAGTATTGTTTATTTTGGATGGGATATATTGTAGTATTACATAAAATCTTTCCGATTTTTTTAATCCACATTGACCTTTTTCTTGAAAAATAAATAGACAAAACTCAATTATATTAAAAGTAGGGCTTTCACAAATTTTATTAAATCATTCTTTAAGAAAAAAACCAAAAAAAAAAAAAATTGAAAGCTATATTAATTTAGTTACATTTGACTCAACATTATAATAATAATAGTAAAAGGTTTTCATCTAGTTAACCTTTATATAAAAAAGATATATACGAAAGAAGAAGGAAAAAAATCCTTAATCTAATAAAGCTCAGTTTTACTATTTTTTTTCTCTCTTAAGAAAATGTTTTTTTTTTTTTAAAATATTTTTTGCTAGAAAATCAATTTTTTTTTGTTGTACCGTATCACTTGCTTGAGGTTAATAAGAAAATAAAATTATGTAGCATTTTTTTTCATTAAAAGTTTCATAAACTTCCTGATCCAAAAACCCAATGATCTACATACCACATTCTAAATATTTCATATATAGGACTAAAAACTATGATATTTCTCAGAGATAAAAATTAATACATCTAAAGTGGTAAACACATGTTGTAGGAAGTGAGAAATGGACAACACACCCCTCCTCCTCTTATTTATCTTATTCGGATGAGATCTTAACCGATAGCTATTTTTTACCCATCTCTTCTTTTTTATTTATCTACTACATATACGAGTATTTCTCAATAAGTAAAGACAGAATGATGCTAGTAGAGAAGGAAGATGAAGGATAAGTTTTTTTTATTTCTTTTTTCCCTTATATACGAAAGCGTAAGTGGAGACAAGAATGATGCTAGTAAAGAGATGAAGGATAGAAGAAGTACTGCAGGTTAAATAGCCTTGAAGATGATGATGAAAGAAAGGCCGAAGATGTCCGAGCTGAAGAAAGAGAAAAATGTTAAAGCGAAGATTTTGGACAAGAAACAGGAAAATAATTAATGATGCGTAAGAGGATAGACGAGATAGAGGGAAACATCTCTCCACTTCCTCCTCTTTACCACTGATAAAGTATGGGGCCTAAGCAAATAAGATAAATGCCTCGGGCAAAACAACCATTTGCATTAATTACAAGACGCAAAGTAGAAACTAGCATTATTTAAGAGATTCTAAGTAAAAACTAGATCTCTTAAGCCAGTTCAAAGTGAAAACTAACCCTAAGTAAAAAATTTAAAGTGAAAATTTGTTTTAATTAGAAAATTCAGAGTGGAAATTAGCTTTATTAAACTGATTTAAAATAGAAATTAAGCTTAAAATATGAAATTCAAAGTGAAAATTGGCCTTAATTATAATATTCAAAGTGGAAACTAGCATTATTTAGGAGATTCAAATAGGAAACCGGCTTTATTAAAATGGTTCAAAGTAAAAAATTAGCCTTAATTAAAAGATTCAAAGCTAAAATTGGCCTTAATTAGGAAATTTAAATTGGAAACCTGCCTTAATTAAGATATTAAAATTGGAAACCTGCCTTAATTAGGAAATTTAAATTGGAAATAAGCCTTAATTAGGAGATTCAAAGTGGAAATTGGCTTTATTAAAATAATTTTAAATAGAAACTAGCCTTATTTATGATGTTAAAAGTGAAGTTGGACCTTATTTAAGAAATTCAAAGTGGAAACAAATTTGAATAGTAAGATTCAAAGTGGTAACAAAACATTTTTTTTTTAGAAATTAAGAGTGAAAATTTGCTTTAAGTCAAAATAAAAGACAAATTTTTTATTTATGATTTTTGGTCTTGGGCCCCAACGGCAGCTTAATCCAGTCCTGCTCCTCCCTTATCTCTACACTCTTTCAATAAAATAGGAATAAATAAATATATAAAAAGAAGCACGAGTAAGTAGGCAGATGCGTTTTTATTGACTTTGACATGTTGTGTCAGCTGCTCCTGAATTACCACAATCACACATCACCACAAACCCAGCTTGGAATTGGCGTATGCACTGATTGCCATTTCTCATTAATTTAAGGGGTAGTAGCATTTATCTCATCAGCTAAAAATACCTCCAACATTTATTTTTCTCCTTTTCAGTGTGATATATAATTGATTAAACATTTTTACGTATAATTATAATAAATTTTGTTTAAAAAAAAAAATTATTACTATGTTTCAAGTTGATTTATGAAGTCAACGATACAACTACTAAAAGGTAATATGATATATATTGCATTACCTTTAATAATCTTTCCCCAAAAAAAAAAATGATATCTAAAACGTGAGCAGAATGATGTAAAAGAAGAAAAAAAATATGTAGTAGACCACGCCCCCTCACATCTTGCGGTCACTTGAGCTATAAGGTAATAACATATAGGGTAACGCGATACACCTTACCAACTACGCGGCAAAAAAAATTACATCTTATATTTCCCATTTTTTTTACCTCATAATTTTTTTTTTGGAAAGAGAGGAAGAAGATTATATATGAAAAGAGATCTTGGATTACGTATATATAAAATAAATTCCCCAGTGATCAATTGAAAGATATATAGAAGAAAAATATCATCTCTTTTCAAAAATAAACATCCTGGTATTAAGAAAAAGAAGAAAAAAATGGTAATTATAAAGAAATAATTCCACAAAAATAAATTACGAGAAAAAAATATTAATTTTAAGTTATTTACATTTAAATTAACTTTTTTTCCCCCTTCTTTTTCTTCAGATATAACCAAATCTTTCTAAGAATTATTTGATTTTAATTGGATATCAAATGATCAAATTTAATTACTTCCATAAAAAATAAAGATTACTTTTACAAGGAGGTTATTTTACCTATATTGATCATTTTTAATCATAGCAACAAAAAAATCGAAATTTGAATAGCAATTACTATATAAATATAAATCAAAAGATACTCACAATTATTGTACAGTATAATTCTTAATTCTAAAAAGTATCTCTCTAAAAGCATCAGTCTGGATCTCTCTAGACCCATCCCTCTGAATATACATGCATCCTTCTGAATCTACATGCATCACTCTGAATCTACTCGCATCACTCTGAATCTACATGCACCACTAAGAATCTACATGCACCACTTTAAATCTGCATGCATCACTCTGAATCTACATGCACCACTCTGAATCTACATGCATCTCTCTGAATCTACTCGCATCACTCTGAATCTACATGCACCACTTTAAATCTACATGAACCACTCTGAATCTACATGCATCTCTCTGAATCTACATGCATCTCTCTGAATCTACATGCATCACTCTGAATCTACATGCACCACTCTGAATCTACATGCATCTCTCTGAATCTACATGCATCACTCTGAATCTACACGCACCACTCTGAATCTCTATCGCATACCACAATAAAAGTGGCACCCCATCATGAAATTTAGTGCAAATTACATGTTTTTTGATGATTTAAATCTGTAAAATTTCCCTTAATTACTAACTCATTCTTTGATGTCACTATTTCATTAACTTCTGATTGCCATCTTTATATTCTAATTTTTTTAAAAAAAGTTTTCATAATGACAAAAAAGCAGCATAAGATCGTATTCTGACAGGAGCATTTACCAGTAGCGCAAACGATTAGCGAAAACTGTTGAAGGCATATTGAATTTAATTCGTGATTTTATGTTAATTAATATTTGGCAACGATTTACAAGTTTTTTCAGATTGAAAAGTTTTTTTTAGTAAAATTATTATTCTAAAAATTTTCAAGACACTATGAATCTCTATATACATCACTCCAAATCATTATATGCATCACTCTGGGTCTCTCCATTAACATCATTTGAATTTATTTAGTTGACATTTGAATATTTAATCTCCATAATTATTATTAAAAATAATTATCAAGAAAATTTAATTAGCCTAGAAAATGATGTATTCATTTTTAATCATGGCATAACTAATTTATTTTTTTTTTTTTGGAAAAAAACATTCTAATTCCCTTAAGTAATTGTTTGCCTAAATATAGATCAGCAAATATATTAGTTACATTCGAGTCTTTTTTTGTTGTAATGAGACACTTATTCATAAGCATCACTCTGGCAGTTTCCATGAGCATCTCTCTGCTGCTTAACTTATTTGCCCTTCAATCTTTCCAGCCACTCTTAACTTTATCCAATAACATAGTTTTTCATTATTTAAAGAGTTTTGTTTCTCTTCCCTCCTCCCACCACTTCCTTTTCTTTACCTTCATAAAAAATATATATTCGATTAAATTGGATACAAAAAATTTTTTTTTTTTTAAAAAAAATCTCCACGGTGAATTCCAATAATGATTTAATTTAAAAGTGAAGAGGAGGAGGGAAAAAAATGTTAATTTAAAAAGTTCGCCGATGAAAGCGGAAGTCGGAAAACTTGTTGATGTTTTCTTATCATTTGACAATATCTTTTCAAACTCTTCTATGTTAGTATGTTTGTGTGTGTATGAGAGACCGATTAAAAGACTCTAGATAAACATTAATATGGCCTCGGATGTTATTGCTACCTCAGGCAGCAATCTCTGCTAAGAAAATGGAGGAAGAAAACGAGATAAATATTTCACTTTTCATCACTTTTCTATGAGGTTAAAAAAGTTGGGTCTACATTCAATGGGCTATGTCTACATGGTTAAGTCTATGGGAAACATAATACATGGGAGATTTACAAAACTACATAGGAAAAAGGTTCATTGAAGTCTATGAGAGATTAACATTTTAGAATTGGAGGAAGATTTACATTACAATTTTGGGGAAGATTTATAAAAAAAAGATTTACAATATTTTATAAGAGATTTACTATAGCCTATAAGAGATTTACACTAATCGATAAGAGATTTATTATAGCCTATAAGAGATTTACTATAGCCTATAAGAGATTTACACTAATCGATAAGAGATTTACACTAATCGATAAGAGATTTATTATAGCCTATAAGAGATTTACTATAGCCTATAAGAGATTAACACTAATCGATAAAAGATTTACACTAATCTATAAAAGATTTACACTAATCGATAAAAGATTTACACTAATCTATAAAAGATTTATATTAATCTATAAAAGATTTATAATTTTATACTAATCTATAAAAGATTTACAATACAGTACCTGTATTCTATAAAAGATTTACAATACCAGTATTCTATAGAAGATTTATGAAAAAACAATTTACATTAAAAATTTATCAAAAAACGGTTTATATTAAAAATTTATGAAAAAAAGATTTAAATGTTAATTATTTATGAAAAAAAGATTTAAATGTTAATTATTTATGAAAAAATATTTTGGCGCCAATTTCCATATTAAAATAGCATTCCCAAAATGCAGCATTAATAATTATTAGGCGCTTTTTCTACGGATTTATTATTAGTCGCCAAAAATAGTATTTAGGCGCCAAATTCTTTGATTCGCTAATTTCAACACTTGTAGAAGTCGGTTGGAAGGGAATTGCGTTCCCCTGACGCCACCAGGGGCGCTGGAGCGGTGAGTGGTGGAGAGGAGAGGGGGCGCTAGAGTGATGGAGAGGGGCGGGGCTAACAAAGCGTGAAAACGCGATTACCGTTAATCATTAGGAATGCTAATTACGCTCGATAAACGTCGAAATCAGTTCGTCGGCAGAGGGCGCTCACTACCTCCTCTGACGTCATTTATGGACTTGTTCTGTCACTAACGTAATTAGCTTTGACGTCACTAATGAAAGGTCGCTCAGAGGCTAAGTGCCGGACGTACTCCGTGACGTCACCAAAGCATTAAATTATGGCTTAATAATTATATGGCTAAATCTCAACTCAAGTTACACAAAACCGGAAGTGGAAAGAGAACAATGTGAAGGAGCCCTACACAGGAGCAAAGGGCCCAATGAAACAACCTTGAGAAAACATCGTAAGTCTACTTAAGTGACTCGACTCACTTAACCGCATTAAAGATTTTTTTTAAATACCGGTACTTTTGTTTTCTAGAAATAAAAAAAATTCTAGAACATTGGAAAAAAAATCAAGAAATTGAAAAAAATTCTAGAAACTGAAAAAAAAATTCTAGAAAATTGAAAAAAATGTCTAGAAATTGAAAAAAATTCTAGAAATTTTAAGAAATTGAAAAAAATTCTAGAAAATAAAAAAAAAAAAAAAAATTCTAGAAAATTGAAAAAAATTCTAGAAATTAAAATAAAATTTTAGAAATCAAAGAAATGCAAAAATGTTAAAAAATTCCAGAAATTAAACTAAATACCCGAAAAGAGAAAATGATAAAAAAAATCTAGAAATTTAAAGAAATTTCCAGAATTATAATTTTTTTTTACCGTAAATCAAAAAAAAAAATTCCAAAAAATCAAAAAAAAAAAAATATTCCAAAAAATCAAAAAAAAAATTCCAGAAATTAAAAAAAAAAAACTCTAGCAATTAAAATCAAATCAAAATACCACAAAAAATTTCTAGAAATTAAAAAAATTCTTGAAATCAAAGAAATTCTAAAAACTGAAAAAAAAATTCCAGAAATTGAAAAAATTCTTGAAATCAAAGAAATTCTAAAAACTAAAAAAAAAATTCCAGAAATTGAAAAAATTCTAGAAATCAAAAACAATTTTCTAGATAATTAAATTCTAGATATCTAAAGCTAAACAAATGTGAAAAAAAGTGAAGAGCGAATAATATTAAATTATGATCCGTTAAGTGGCGCTCTTAACACCCACTCAACAAGTCAAATGCCCACTCGCTTCCGGTGGTCACTCGATCTCCCTTCCCGCCTTAATTACCCTTCCTAACGGTCAACTCCCTCGACGCCATTCCCATAATTACTGACCATTGGAAGCGTGACGTCACCAGAGACGTCAACCGACAAAACCATCGCCGCAATAACGCAAATCAACACCGCTCATTAACACTGGAAAACTCATTAACCCGCTCGCTCAGCTGCCCCTTCCACGCGCTGCGAGAGGAAACGGCAAAAGGCTGCACGGCGAGGCTTCGGAGATACGCACCGTAGCCAATCAACGCATATGAACATAGCGTTACTAAGGGCAGCAAGCGGGGTGTACGACGGAGTAGCGAACTCACTAATATTCTAAACAAATTTAAGGGGCAGCTTAACTCTCACTCAACAAGTAATCCCTAATAGAAAGCAAAGGGCCGATAAAAAACAAATAAAACATAAAGGGCTGCTAAAAATAATACCGGAAGTTATTACTTAGGGGATGAACTCGCTTAACCACATTTGTTTATACGGTACTTATTAGTCACATTTATCTAGAAATTAAATTTTTTTTTTCTAGAAATCAAAAATTTTTTTTTTTCTAGAAATCAAAAATTAATTTTTTTTAGAATTAAAAAGCTATTATTTTTTCGTACCGGTACTTAAAAACAAATTTTCTAGAAATTAAAATATTTTTTCTAGAAATTAAAATTTTTTTTAGAAATTGAGATTTTTTCAAGTAATTAAGGTTTTTTTCTAAAAATTAAGATTTATTTCTACAAATTAAGATGTTTTCCAAGTAAATTCTTTCTAGAAATTAAGGTTTTTTATTCTAAAAATGTTTGAATTTTTTCTAAAAATTTTTAAATTTTTTTCTAGAAATTTAAATTACTTTCTAGAAATTAAGATTTTTCTTCTAGAAATTAAATTTTTTTTTAATAGAAAATAAAAACATTTTTTTCTAAAAATTAAATAAATATTTCCCACGAAATTAAGCAGATTTTTCTAGAAATTCGCCAGATGTATTTTCTAGATTGTAAGCAGATTTTTCTACATAATCCATAACATTGTTCTAGATAAAAGTGACAACCAACAAAATTATTTCTTACTTTTTTGATTCATTTTCGTCAAAGAAAAAAAAATTATTTTGAGTAAAACTTTTTCTTAATTAAAATTCGTAACATTTCGAATAAAAAAATAACTTGGAGTTTTTCATTAAAAACGCAAAAAAAATAATACTCAAAAACTCCGCAAATTACGCATAACAATAAAATCCGCGTTTTTAAATCCGACAACAGAAAAAAATCTCAAAACAAAATTTTTTTAATTAAAAAAAAAAAGGAAATTTAAAAATGAAATAATTTTTTTTCCTACCGTGTGAAAGCAGAGGTTGTAGTCCCTCGTAGAAGACGGCACCGTGTAGAGCGCATCCACACTCCAAGCGATCCACGCGCACAACAACGATTTAATTAAATCTCAAATTTCACTTCAAAAAAACTTTTTTTTCTTTCTTTTAATTTTTTTTTTATGACGCAAAAAAAAACGAAAATAAAAATGTCTCGCGTAAAATGAGAAGATAATTAATCAACTTTTGACGAGTTAATTGCCTTTTTTTAATTAGACGTAATTATTATTTTGAAAAACGGAGGAAGAGTTTACGGTGTTGCGTAGGCAGCGCTCGGAAGGAGAATGAGGCCGGGAGAGCGCAGATCGCCCACGCTCAGCTACCGCTCCCATCACGCTCAGCCGCCGCTTCACTCAAGCTCAGCCGCCGCTCCTCTCACGCTCTCCGGCCGATACCAACGGCGATCACTCTGACGTCATCAGGCTGCGGCACGTGCGGACACTTTCAGCCTCAATTCAATAGCCTGGGAGAAAAAATACATTATTCAGAAAAAGCTAAATTATAATTTTATATACAAAAAAAAAAAGTTAAATTGCAACAAAAAAATAATAATAATGCGAAAAAAATGTGAAAAAGTAACAACAAATACAGAAAAATATAAATAAGCGCAAAAAAAAAAATTAATTAAAAAAAAAAAATGTTTAAATAAAAATTTAACGCGGAAAATGTAAAAACGGAAAAGCAAACCAAATAAAAAAAAAAAGAATAAATTCATGAAAAAATAAAAGCTAAAAAAAAATCCAAAAACAGAAACAAAAAAAAAAAAAAAATAAACGCAAGAGGAAAAAAAAAAAAACCAAAAACGGAAATAAAACGCAAAAACGAAAAAAATTCTAAAAAACGTACAATAACACAAAAACGGAAAAAAAACGTAAAATTTGGAACAGAAAACAAATTAAAAAAAAAACTGTAAACAATGAAAAAAAAAAATAGAAAAACGCGGAAAACGACCATACAACAAAAAAAAATCAAAAAATGCGGAAAACGAACATAGAAAAAAAAAATCAAAAAACGAGGAAAACAAAAAAAAAAAAATCAAAAAACGAGGAAAACAAAAAAAAAATCAAAAAACGCGGAAAAAGAAAATGCAAAAAAAAAATCAATAAACGCGGAAAAAAATCAAAAAATGCGGAAAAAGAACCTACATAAAAAAAATACACTAAAACAAAAAAAAGTGGGAAAATAGAAACGCAAAAAAGAAAAAAAAAAAAAAAAAAAAGCGGAAAAAGAAATTACAAAAAAAAATCAAAAAAACGCGGAAAAAGCCAATACCAGGTACAAAAAAAATTAGAAAATAAACGCAAAAAAATGTTAATAAAAAAATATTGGTTAAAATAAAGTCGCCAAAAAGCAAATAAAAATAAAAACATTGAATAAAACGCATAAAAAAAATTTAGCATAAAAGTTAAAAGACGACGCAACCATAAAAAAAAATGTTCGCTAAAAAGAAAAAAAAAGGCTTTTAAATTGACAAGATAAAACACATTAAACACGTCAAATGTAAACAAAACGTTTGGCGAAAAAAATTGGCAAATACTCCGAAAAAAAAAGACCAAATAAATAAATAAGTGCAAATAAAAACGTGTAAAGTAAATAAAGAAACGCCATAAAATTATTCACCAACATTAAAATTCAAAATTGCTACGCGCATGCGTAAACATTAAACATATTGCGTCATAAAAAAAAATATTGGTACCACAGAAATCGCTAAGTGAAAACAATCGATTACGATAATCGAAAAACATCGATAATCCAATTACATCTACGAAACAAAATTTACTAAGCCTAAAAAATCGCCGATTCCGATAATCGAACATCGAAGAAATATACAAAAAACGCAATCACACACTTTCCATAATCGAGCATCGATCATATCGATACACAGCTACAATTTCACACTCGCAATTTACGCTTAAATTTGATCATTTTCCACCATTAAAACTACCTAAAACTTACATAAACTACCTCGACGATCATTAAACTACTTTAACTAACATTAATTCTCACCTAAATAATTAATTAAACTCACCTTTTAATCAGGAGAAGCCAACCCTACGCCGATAGCACGTAGATCCAATGCGGCCGGCTGGTCGCCTGTCATCGCCGTCCAATTTACCGGCGAAAAACGTTCCAATTAACGTCGTTCCATCACTCGAGTCACTATTACACTTTCTTTTGCTTAAAATTAATCACCCAAATTAATAGTAGAAAACTTTTTTAATCCCGAATCGTACGATCGGCGTGTTGACAGTTCCGAACTTTTCCATCATTTCGAATGTCCAGGCAAATACGGTCGATAAACCGCTATTGGCTGGCTGTAAAATCTACGTCATCGCTTCATCGGTTACAAGCGCCTAGCTCATGCTTACGTCATCAGCGTTTTCTATCCACAGTATAGCGATTACGTAGTAGGCACGTGCCTATTCCCATTACTTCTTTTCATAATAATTATTCATACTGTGGCTCGCACGGACTCAAAATTCACAGTGTGACCGATTCTCCACGAAAAAAAAAAAATCCCTAAAATCTCAATATTCCGATAAATCAATAATTAAACGAACTAATAATAATATTTATTATTTCTCGAAATCAATTCGAAAATTCAATCAATAAATAAATCTGAATATTTGGTAAAAGAAGGAAAATAAAATAATTAATTAATAAATTATATTATAATAATAGTTAAATATATTGTGCGGCGTTATTTAAATTAAAGCTGGTCACATGACTCGATTGGCACTCAACTAAAATTAAAATCTTATTGCCTACTTCCGGTTCAGGTTCTGAGGCTGTTTTTCAGCACCCCGCCGCCAACACTGCTCCTTCCGCTGGTGATCACTTTGTGCAGGTAGTTGATGACGTCATAGTGCTTGCCTTCCTTAGCCAATTGCATGGCCGAATACCCGTCCTGAGAGCACGTGCGATTAATAATTGGATAGGAAATCTCAGTAGGCGGGGCTTACCTGGTTCAAGAGCTGCGGATTGGCTCCGGCCAGCACCAGCTGTTTGACGATGAAGATGTGTCCGAAGAGTGCGGCCGCGTGCAGGCCACTCTCGCCGTTGGGCAGCAGGCCTAAGCACGGCTTCCACTTGAGCAGCTCTTCCGCCACCTCCGCGTGGCCCTTGTGACACGCCTTGAACAACGCAGTGGCGCCATCCTACGAGGAGAATACACGCGTTAACATTTTTATAAATACAATGGAATAGGTTTCTCACGTGGCGGGCCGCGTCCACACTGGCCCCCGCCTGCAGCAGGCACCGCACGATGCCCACCTCTCCCATCTGAGAAGCGATCCATAGGGGCGTGGCTCCGTCCTAAAAACAACACAAACACTCAATAAACTGTTTATAGTTAACTTTTTTGAGAATTACTAGTTAAAATTTTGAAAACTTCCAGTAAAATTTCTCACAACTTATTGTTAATTTTTTTTTTTTTTTTTTTGGAATTTATAGTTAAATTTTTTGTGGAATTTATAGTTGAATTTTTTTTTTTTGGAATTTCTAGTTGAATTTGAGGATTTCTAGATATATTTTTGACAAATTCCAGTTAAATATTTTTCAGAATTTCTAGTTAAATTTTTGGAAGTTTCTAGTTAAATATTTGAGAATTTCCATTTAAATTTTTAGGAATTTATAAGTAAAATTTTTAGGAATTTATAAGTAAAATTTTTAGGAATTTATAAGTAAAATTTTTGATAATTTCTAGTTAATATTTTTGAGAATTTCTAGTTACATTATCGAAAATTCGTTGTTCAATTTTATGAGAATTTCTAGTTACATTTTTGAGAATTTTTCCTTAAATATTTTCAGGATTTCTAGTTACATTTTTGAGAATTTCTCGTTACATTTTTGGAAATTTCTAGTTCAATTTTTGAAAATTTCTAGTTCAATTTTTGAAAATTTCTAGTTCAATTTTTTTTAATATTTCTAGTTATATTTGACAATAATTTGTAGATATATTTTTGACAATTTCTAGTTAAAGTTTTGAGAATTTCGAGTTAAATATATTGAATTTCTAGTAAACCACTATATTTTTGAAAATTAAAATCTTCTAGTTAAGTGCATGTTGTATTAAAGAATTTCTACATCAACATTTCATAATAATTTCCATTTGAATATTTATTAATTTTGAGTTTAAGTTGTGTAAGTGAATTGGTTAAAGATGTTGAAAGAAGATCTTTCTAAATTCGTAACTCAAAAAAAGATGTTTTTTTGTGAATAGGAAAAAGAATTTGAAATAAACACTCATGAATCATCTATAGGCCTATACATGTATCCCTCTATCTCCTAACCAGTCAAAGTGTAAACAACTAAACATAAACAAGGCTAACACATGCGCCATTCACCTTCAAATACTCAACAAAAAACATCATTCACATTCATTTTGCATTCAACCAAAAAAAAAAAAAAAGACTTAAATTGGAATTCATAGAAATACTGCAATAAAAAAAAATGTGAAAATATTTAACTAGAAAATATTTAATTAAAAAAAAATTCAATTAATTATCTAGAAACATTCCCCTCTAAAAGTTGTGAAAAATTTAACTAGAAGTTGTCAAAATTTTAACTAAGAATTCTCAAATATTTAACTCAAAATTCTCAAAAAAATAACTAAAAAATTCTAAAAAAAAAAAATTTATCTGGTTAAATTACTAGAAAAATTCCGTCCCCCTAACAAATAAAAATTCTCAAAAAAATAATTAAAAAATTCTGCAAAAAAAAAAATTAACTAGTTAATTAAGAAAACTATCTTAATTAATAACTTAGAAAAATTCCCTAAAAAAAATTAATATAAAAAAAACTTAACCAGTAAATAATTAACTAGTTAAATCACAAATTCCGCAATAACTTGGTATGTTAATTGATTACCTACAAAAAAAAAAATCCCTCAAATAAATAACAAGAAAATCATAAAAACTAGAAATTATTTACCCAGTTAAATTACATACCGGTAATATATAATTTTAAAAAAATCTCAGTTAATTATCTATAAAAATTCCCTCAAAAAAAAAAAAAATGACTAGAAAATTATTTTGAAAACTTTAACCAGAAAATAATTAAATAATTATCTAGAAAATTTCCCTCTAATAAATAAGTAGAAAATTCTGAAAAAAATAATAATTACTAGAAAATAATTATCTAGTTAAATCACAAAATAAATTTAATTAGGAAAACGTCCTAATTAATTATCTAGAAAACTTTCCCTCCAATAGATTAAACTAGAAATTGCCACAACACTTGAAATTCTGGAAATTGCTGCTTTAAAATTGCGCTAGAAGTTGAGTTAAAAAGTTACTTAAGAATGACTGACCATTCTGCGAGCGTCCACTTTGGCTCCTTTGGCCAGGAGGAAGAGGACGATGGGCAGGTGTCCGTTCTGCGCGGCGATGAAGAGGGGCGTGGCCTTGTCCTTCATCTCCGTGTGCACCGCCGCTCCCGCCCCGACCAGCTCCTTCACTACCTCCAAGTGGCCGCACTGACACGCCACCACCAGCGGCGTCCCTCCGTCCTAGAAACAACACTTGAGTCTTCACTCAAACACAACGCTCGTCCCAACACCCTGCATTAGCGACTCATTAAGGGTTCCCTTTCACTCGCCTCATCATTCAAGTGCGCACTTCAACTAGATCAAGTGTACATTTTAACCGGTTAGGCGTGACGCGTTTCACTCTTATTAAGTCGTACTTTGCCCATAATTAAATAACAGATTTTCACTGAAGGGTTCCCACTGCTCACTTTTCCAATAAGAAGTAAAAATAGCAACTTAAACCAGGGAAATAATACGTACTGTTTACATAATAAAACTCTAACATAAAAACTGTGGAACTTGAAAAGCGAAATTGAACTTAAAAAGTGGAAATTGGAACTTACCAAGTCAAGGTTGAACTTCAAGAGTGAAAATTGAAATTTAAAAAGTGAAAAAAGGAAACTTAAAACGTGATAATTGAGCTTAAAAAGTGAAAATTTAAATTAAGAAGTGAAAATTAGAACTTATAAAACGTGAAAATTGAGCTTAAAAAGCAGAATTGGATTTTAACAAGCAAAAGTTAAACTTAAAAAAGAAAAATTGGAATCTAAAAAGTGAAAATTGGATTTTACAAAGTCAAAATTAAACTTCAAGAGTGAAAATTAAAACTTAAAAAGTAAAAACTGGAATTTAAAACGTGAAAAATGAGCTTATAAAGTGAAAATTAAAACTTAAAAAAGAAAAATTGGAACCTAAAAAGTGAAAATTGGATTTTACAAAGTCAAAATTGAACTTCAAGAGTGAAAATTGAACTTAAGAAGTGAAAATTGAACATGAAAAGCCAAAATTCACGTTTAAAAAGTTAAAATTGATATTTAAGAGTGAAAGTGTTTGCTTAGAAAGTGAAAATTGGAACTGAAAAAGTGAAAATTAGAACTTAAAAAATAAAAATTTACCCAGAATAGACCAAATTCACGTTTAAAAAGTCAAAATTGAACTTCAAGAGTGAAACTTTTTGCTTAAAAAGTGAAAATTGATACCTAACTAGTAAAAATTGGAACTTAACGAGTGAAAGCCCACACATATTACCCACGAAAATACTCTACATCGCGTTTTCCTCATTAACTGAACCTAAATACATGCGCTGAGCGTGTGTTGAGGCACCGTTTCAGTTGTTTACCACGCTGGTGGCATCCACCGCAGCCTCGTACTTGAGCAGCAGACACACGATCTCCAAAAAGCCTCCTTGAGACGCGAAGAACAGCGCCGTCGTTCCCGTCTTAACACAACATAAATAATTAAGAACGTTAATTAAATTAAAATGATAAAGGGAATACCACTCTTCTATGGTTGGGAAACGCTCCTTGCAGCAGCAACTCCTGCACGCACTCGACGTGGTTGTTGGCGCTGCTCAGGATCAGCGGCGTCGTTCCTTCCTATACAACACATTCATAAAGCTTTACATTATACTTCTATAGAACCAAAATGATGATTATTATGATCTGATAAAGCTGCGTTTAGAACCTGATCCATGCAATCGACGTGCACCTTGCCGCTGTCCAGCACTTTCCTCAGCGTCAACACGTCGCCCGCCACAGCCGCCTTGTGCAGCTTCTGGTCCGACGGACTCTCTTTCTACGTACACAAACACACAATCATTATTCTCATTACGAACCTACCGGTAGACTACCGGTTTATAATTATACGGGTGAACTTGAACCGCGTCTTCTCAATGTCAAAGTCATTGGAATGTCATACTCACTTTGATCGACATCTTGTTGGCCGCTGCAGCCGCCGATTAGCCCCACTTGTTTTTCTTCTCCGCCTCCGCCTGGTTATAAATATCTGCGGTATCTACAGCATTCTGAAAAGGAATTTCCAACGTAATTAAGTCGAATAAACATTGCGAAACGACAGGAAAAAATACTGATTGACGAAAACGTCACGGAAATAATCTTCTCCGCGTTATCGAACGTTGTCAGATTAATAATTACCGTATCCGATAACCAACAACAATTTATATAAAATTATAAAGCGGTAAAATTAATGATTAAAATTTTAATTGAGTTTAAAATGTTCTAATAAAATTATTTACAAAAATAAATACGGTAATTTAACATTTTTTATTAAATCTATTAAAAATCGAATGAATCTGACAACGCTGGGAAATGCCAACGCAATTTACCCGAGTGACGTAATACTCTGAATTATTTCCCACGTGACGTCACTCGCCTCGCATTTTTGACTACATGAAGTCTTGTTAATCGTAGAGCTTCGCTTTCTGAACGCTACCTACCATTGCCATAATGTATGGAGGGCGCGCGTCACTATACACGGTAGCATAGGAAGGCAGCAATCAAAACGTCAGTCTTTTTCCCCGCCCACTTTACAAACAAAAAAAAAATTATTTTTTAATTTAAAAAAATTAGTTTCCGGTGTCTAATAAAAATCTTTAAACAGGAAATTCCGACTTAAATATCTCCCTCAAACACCACAAAATTATTTAAAAATAATAATTTAAAAAAAAATGCAATAATGAATTTACTTGTAATAATTTCCCTCCTTCCATTGTTATCATCGGCGAATGTGGTTAAACTCAAGTCCTCGCCCCAACAGCTCATCATGGCCTGCTTCCGGTCACGACAAAAAACGCCCGATCAAAGTAAAGTATACTATGAAAATAAAAATAATTAAAAAATTATTATTGAGGGTTTGACGTAAAAAGATTGGCTTTTGGAACGCTGCCTGCCATTGCTATAACGTACACAAAAATAATGTAAAAATACAGTAGGGCAATGAGAGGTAGCGTTCGAAAAGTAGGTCACTTTCTTAAGCTTTCAATTCCTTAAATAAGACCAGTTTTAGCTTTAAATCCCGTAATTAAGACCTGTTTATGCTTTGAACCTCTTAATTAAAACCACTTCTCGATGTCGACCTCTTAATTAAGACCAGTTTTGATTTGCATCGCTTAAATAAGACCAGTTTCCCCTTTAAACCTTTTAAATAAGACCAGCTTTGCTTTGTTTAAATAAGACGCGCGCTTTGAACCTCTTAAATAAAACCAATTTTCTCTATTTGAACCTCTTAATTAAGACCAACTTTACTTTGTAACTCTTAAATAAGAGCAGTTTCCGCATTGAACCTCTTAATTAAGACCTATTCTCGGTTTGAATCTTTTAATTAAGACCAGCGCATGCATCGCTTAAATAAGACCGGTTTGCGCATTGAACCTCTTAAATTAGACCTGTACTCGTTTTGAACCTCATAACTAAGACCAGTTTTACTTTGCACCTCTTAAATAAGACCGTTTCTCGCTTTGAACCGCTTTATTAAAACCAGTTTTTACTTTGCAATAATTCTTAAATAAGACTTTCTTTGCACCTCTTAATTAAGACCATTTCTGAATTTCAACCTCTTAAGTAAGACCAGTTTAGGGTTTGGGAATTCCAGTTCTCGCTTTGAACCTCTTAATTAAGACCTATTCTCGGTTTGAACCTTTTAATTATTAAGACCAGCGCATGCATCGCTTAAATAAGACCGGTTTCCGCATTGAACCTCTTAAATTAGACCTGTACTCGTTTTGAACCTCATAACTAAGACCAGTTTTACTTTGCACCTCTTA
>JAQGAY010000600.1:0-23633 GCA_034698085.1 Polydesmus angustus | reverse complement strand
GATTTTTGAAGTTTTTTTGCGCCCCAGGACGGGAGCACAGGAGTGCGGGGGTCAAAAACTTGGATTTTTTACTAGCGACCTATCCTAAAAGCCTTTTCAAAAATTTAGAACGGCACAATTATATGGGAGAGAATTTCTTGGAATTTGCTGGTAATTCCCTAAAGTAAACATTTGAAGCTGAATAGCGCCCTTCCGATTGGTCCTAGAAAAAAAACACTTAATACATAACTTTTAGTTAATTTAGTAGCCTACAACTGTAATCCAATGTACTTTATCTCTAAAGAGTACAGGTAGGAAGTTATGGCATGAAAACTAAAACATAGACAAAAATTTGGGGGTTTTTGTGGTTCCTCATCTAACGCACACTAGGTGAAAAGGGACAAACTTTGGATCCCTTCATTGGGATGCCAAACATAGTGATTAAAACATTTTCCAGCTTTCCACCAATTATTTCCAGGCAAAAACCTAATTTTACTGGCCTATAATAACTTCTTAAATAACTATTTATTTTTTCTTATTGTTAATTGTTGCGAACTCAAAACTCTTTTTAAAAATAAATAATGGCTGGTACTGTATTGTATTAGCAATTTCACAAAAAATTTTCATTCGATGAATACTACAGTAGGCTACTTGTAGCAAAAATTCTACCAAAAAAATGTAATAAAATAATTTAAAAAGTTTTACTACTATTATAATAACCAACATAAATAGAATATGGTTGACAGCGTGAACATTATATATTATTAAAATTGAACTAAAACTATATAAAGGGATTTCTATTAAAAAAAACCGATGACTTCCTGAGTTTTTAAGAATATTTATGAGACTTAATAAAGGTTAATCCAATGTTTCTAAAAACTAAAGCCATTATTTGCACTAATGATATTAATAAATGTACAGTATTTAAAAAAAATGTTTACGGCAATTAAAGAGATCAATTTTTTTATCCTCTCGAAGAATTTTAAGTTCTAAGAAAATGATCGCACCGCACCAATCTAATAACTTATTTTAAATTGAGAATTTCGTTTCATTTTAAAAGTAATAATAAATAATATGCGGTTCGTATATTAGAAGCACATAAAATCAGCAGTTTTATTGCGCTAAACTAATATTTTATTTTTTTTTTTTGAAAAAAAACTTTTCATCGTCTCGAACACCAAATAAAAATATTTCTTAAATAAATAATATCTAACTTGTCAATAAAAAAAACTAAAAAAAAAAATTTTTGCCAAAAAAAAAAAAGAAATGTAATGATAGTCGGATATTAAAAAGCGATGTTTACGATGCTATACGAGTCAAAGTAATCTTTTAAAAAAACAAATTAACCCCTCCCCCCAATCTTCGAATATGTTAACATGAGCGTCAAATAAATTACCATCAAAATTTTTGCCGCAAATAACAAACCGTTTGTGTTTACCTTTGGATAGCGCTTCCAAATTGAAGAACGAAAAAGAAAAGAAAAATGGCCGAAAGCTCTCAAATAACTAACTCAAAATCATATCTTCAATATAAGGCATTCATAGATATACTTTTTTTTTACGACAAATGAACCTGTGGTAATAAAAAAAAAATAGAAGAGAAAAAAAAAACCACCAATAAAATCGGATATTTATTATCGAAAGGGTTGAAAGCTGCTGCATTCACGTGTTAGTTTAACAATTACACGACGTCATCTCCTCCATTACAACTTGTGAAAGGCCATTTAAAAAAACCAGCCTTCACTTATATTCTTTACTCATCTAATACTAGCAAATAAAGGTGAAATTCGTTCGAGTTTTCTCTCGACGTTTGCTTCAGGTCAAATTTTATAATTTTAGATTCAGAATAACGTAGAAACAAGTTAGTGCTGGTGATGGCTTAAACACCAGATGGCACTAAATGCAACAAAAAAAAATTGAAATAAATAAAATACCGGTAAATAAATAAATAAATAAAAATTAAATTAATAAAATCAACCTCGCTTATCTTAGTATATGAACTAGAATTTCAACGCATAAATTCAAAACACTGTAAAAAAAAGAAAAAAAATTAATTCACGTGTAAATTAAAAAGTAAATACAATTAAGATGCAAATTTTAAGATAAAAGTTTGTTAAAACACTTTTTTTAATTAAATTTAAAATAAATAACTCTGGGAAGCTTTATTAAAATTAGATCGAGCTGGCTAGTGACTTTTAATTTTCTTCCCACTAACTCGAATATGTTAATTCGTTTTTAGTGCAACTATATTTATCAATTCTGAAATATAAATTTTCGTAATCAAAATATTTTTAAAAAGTAATTATATTTTACCACCACAAATCAATAGAATAATTTTTTAATCAGTACTCCGCGTAATGTATTATTATAATGCTATTGTCAAACTAGACGCGATAAAATAAAAATAAATAAATAATATTTAATACTTTAATAAACAATATAATTCACCAACATTATTAAATTATACTGTATTATTTTCTTGTAGTAGATTTTTCAAGCCAATTTCAATTCTGTGACTACTGCACTTAGTATCAAAAACGTAGAGAAAGTCTTTTTAACGCTAAAATATGAAGTTAATTTCAAATATTTTCACATCCAGGACTATTGGGAATCAAAAATAGACAAATACAAGTTTAACCAAAACTTCACAATTTCTCCAGCACTGGAATGAAACTTGACATAAATAAAACATATCAAAATCGGATGTACCCACTATGCCCAAAAAAGCTTGGCCCGAGATGTTTACATCACGCATGTGACCATGCCAGCTTCTACGGCATATCCTCCTCATTTAAGAATCAAAGCTCACATCTTCATTTTTAAACTAATCTTTTAAAATGCTTTTAACGGGGTTTTTAGCTATACAATGGGTATTAGAATGATGACAGTAAATTAAAGCACTAAACAAGAAGAAGAAAATGCAGTTAAATCGGTTAATGCATTTTGATTGGGCAAGAAGCCTTCTAATAAAAAAAGGCCCAACTTTAATATTAGAAATTTATATTAACACTGTTTTGAAAACTAATTCATCAAAAAATAAACCTCAACACTAAAATCTAAATTTTCTTTCGCTTACAAATTTATAAAGAAAAAAATAATAATAAAAACTAAAAAAAAACCAAACAAGTTACCGTACTTTTCACCTAGCAGAGATATTTATCTAAATTGTTTTTCACCTTCAAAAAATAGTTAGAAAAAAAAAAAAATGAAGACTGGCTTTAATTACCAAGAGACAAAAAAAAGTAAGTACAGTAGTAAAATAGATTTTTAATTGTAATTTCAAATTCTCCCTTCAAAAAGATCCACTTAATGATAAAACACACTCTGTCGGTCATCCAATTCAATTCATTAACAATTCCTCTTTCTTGACACATGCAGTAAGTATATCGACCGACACGTAGTCCACCTAACGAGGGTAGTTCAACATATTATACAGTGGAGTGGTAGGTAGCAAAATAAAAAGAGAAAGAAAAAAAAAAAACCAAACCTCAAGAAATAACTTTTGAAAAATTGAAAAAAAAAAGTTGACAACGACAAATGAAGTAAGTGTATCTTTGGTTCGTTTCTGACACGACTCGGTAGTAGTAACCTGGTGGTAGAAAATTGCAAATATTCCAAGAGTGAGGGGGAATGGAATGAGAAAGGTGCAAAGTAAGCATATGTTGCAACACTTAAAACGAGCAGCACAAAAAGTTGGAATAACACCGTCAAACTTGTCCATCAAAAGCAATGCTAGAACATATTTCTTCTACCGATACCTCCCCCTCCAACCACCCTACATCATCCCTTTTCCTCTCCTAGAAACCGTGTTAAAAAAATATCCACATTTGTAATTCTCGTTTCCTCCCTGTATTTTATAAGCAGTCGTTATCTCTCCATAAATTGGTACAAGAAGAAAAAAAAAGGAGAAGAGAGGGGGGAGAGATAGAAAAAGAAGAAAAAAAAGTGCTCATCATCGGTGTTGAAGCCACACCTGTCCGTGTCCTAAAAAAAATACAACCGAAATAAAAGAATATATAGAAATGAAAAATCAATGAATAACTTATCGCGTTGAATAAAAGAATAAAGATTTAGAGTATTTAGGGTTTGTAAAAAGAGCTGCGAGATGGGTGAAAGTGTGTGCGGGGGTAAAACGAGCACCGGTATATGATTATGTGATAGAAAAAGTGTAGAACCGGAACGACGCACCGGTAACAAAATAAACAAATTCACTAAAATAATAAACAAATACTTGTAAATAAGGTCGAATCATATTTCAATGCATCTCAATTACGTGATAGTAACTTTTTCTATGTTGTTATTAGTATCAAAATGACTTAAAACGAAATTAAAAATCACGTTGCTCTAAATCCACCTGCGAAAATATTTAACAAATTACTGTAATAAAATAAATTCATCATCAATATTATTAGCTACTTAATGATATTTGATTTGTTTTTTTTAACTAACAGCATTTAATTTTATTAGAGCTTTGAGTAAAAAATTCCAGCTTTAAAAATCTTTCTTTCAATGCGAGAGATTTTTACTTAAACCATTGAGATGTAAAATGGTCCAAATTGTTACGATCCGGTATGTGCGATTTCGAAGCACATCCGATTGTAGAAGTAAAACGAGCACTTATCTTCGTTGGAAATGTACGGCTCGGGTTACGAAGAAAGCGAGATCCACGCCTTGAAAATCGCCATAGGAACCTTTACGAGTTGGGAAATTAATTAAAGTATGGGTGTTGGAAAAGTCGAAGAAACGCTAACGACCGATACAAGTAGAGAAATGTCTCTAATATTAAATGGCCAAGTTAAGTGCTGACTCACGCGCTCCTTCCTATTGCTACTGCTGCACACCTTAGCATTTCGATCGCCTCTCCAGATACGTTTATGTGGAGCGCAATGTGACTGCTCCGAGTGAGAGAGATGGAGATAATCCCGCTAAAATCAATTACCGTCTCGGCGCACGAAACACACACACAGAGTAGCAACGAGAAATAATGAGAAAAAATTGAAAGAAATAGAAAATGAGTACGAATGTTGGTCATGGGTAGATTATACCGTAGATTTCAATTCTTTTTGGTTGTTGTAAAAGGTGGGAAAGAAAGCGGTACCTTCATTTCATACCTTTCGCTCGCCATTCATATTCTAGGACCGAAAAAGTAATTGCAAACCGTGAATTGGAAATCATAATATTTTAGACATAAGGGGTAACGCATTGACTAAATATGCAATTTGATATCCGGAGATTTACATTGAAAATTATGGCTAAAATTAGCCAACAAGCGTGAACTCCGGATCGAAAATAGTGTATTCTTTTCACGTTAACGAGCGAAATATCTTTTAAATCGATGTTAAAAATCGATTAAGCGAAGCAAAATTATTATCTTTTTTAAAAACAATTTGCATTTACCGGTATGTTAAATGATCACAATATGAATTTAGCGTACCAAAATCCAAAACTTGCAAAAATATAAAGCAACAAAAAAAAACTATTATTACTACCGTATTATTAAAATGTGGCATTAAAAATTATTAAAATTTGCATAAAGAATTTGCAAATAAAAAACTTTATCACCTTTTATATACTTTTCCATGCTGCGATGCAATTATTTATTACAAAAATAACTAATTGCATAAATATTAGCAAGTTTAAAATTTTTTAAATGTTTTCCTACAATTTTTATTAAATGTAATAGATTACTAAACAGCTAAAAAAAAAAATTAAATTAACTCCCCGGACAGCGTAATTTAAAGCAGGAAACAAAATTAACCTTCAAAATTGTGCTTATCAAAGAAAAAAAAAAATATAACAAAAAATAATATAATAAATAGGTTGGTAATGATTAAAGTAGGCTAGCAATTAATTTTAATTGCAAAAATGGTGGTTTGCGCTAAAGTCTGGCTGACGGTGCTTAGCTAATATTTCCCCTCCCCTCCTGTAAATTGTGTGGAGATGGTAATGTGATTGTTAGAGGAAGCGGTGCATAAATAAGAAAGAAGTGGAGAAATAAATTGAGTGGACTGAAGAACATTGTTTGGCGCCACATGCTCACAGCAAGATGTGAAAACAGCAACAAACCAACACATTTTAATAAACGTGAGCACAATATACACCTAAGCGCATGAACATATTTTTCCTTATAAAAAAAATATACGTATATAAATTGAGGGAGGAAGGTAATTTTATTATTTATATAATTTTTGTTCCACCGGAGTTTTTTTGGAGCAACGAGTAGAGGACGAAAAATTGATAAAGGTAAAAAAAAAAAAAAATTAAGATGATGATGATGAAAAAGTAAAGAAACAAATTTTTTTTTAGTTGCTCCAATGGTAATCCAATCCATTGTTATTTCTTCATGGATGAGGAACTGTTCGCGCAAACTACCGGCGCGTATTCATTTCCAATAAGAAAAAAAATGTTAGAAAAATTAGCTTAACCCAAGACGACGCCGTCTATTAATATAATAATGAAAGATAGTGGGTGAGGGAAAAAACACACTGGACAAATTTCATTATCTTCTTATGAATACATTCATAATTTTTGTTTCAAACATTTTTTTAAAAAAATAATGATTGTACTTTTTAAAATGTGAAATTTTATTTCCTCCTGCTGCGCATTTATTGCTCAACTATAATGAAGTTTTAACGTAGATAAATATGCCGCGAAACTTCGTCATTCTAACAGAACACAATCAAAAACTAAAAACATTTTAACTTTTTAAATGTAAATATGGAGAAAAAAAACTTATTTGTTTAAATATTTACTTAAATAACCGCATAATTTTTTTTTTAAATAATTCTGTTTGGGCTGCTCTTAATTCGATGTTTAATTATTAATATTTAAAGCACCAACTCTAAAATATTTTTTTTAAAAAAAATTAGCCAAAATAAGCCCTTTAAAGTGTTCACAAAGCGTAAATTATATTACGCATACAGTACAAGCACAGTATATGATTTGCATTTCACAAATGATTAACAATGCATAAAAGAACATGGAATGCAAGCCAAGTTTTTGCCTTAGATAATTGAAACTAATTTAACGTGATCTAAGATAATAAAATTTCAAACTAAACAAACAAAAAAAAAAAAAAAAGATCATTAAAAAAAAGCAAACAAAATAGCTTTCAAATTTGCTTGTCTTATCTCTCAACGAGATGAGAATATTATTTTTCTCGCTCTTTACGTCAATAATCATTAACAGATATTCAGCTCGACTTTCAAAAATTTTTTTTAAAAAAAACTTTCTCCCGTCATTTGATTGCGAATCAAATGGTCAGATGTTTGATGAGGCAGCTTGCATCAACCCGTTCGATACATGTCGTAAATCATCCGTCAAATTATTTATCCAAGCAGCAGAAAGCGGGTTTAAAGAGAGGGGGAGGAGTTTCGATATGAATAATTTAAAAATTCGGGCGTACAAGCTCCCGACACTAAACCTGAAAAGTCTAACACGCCATTTTAATACCGGTACGAAAAACAACACGTTCCCATGCGATCTAAACACGAGCTGCCTTTGGGCTTTCATCGCTCTGACATCTCATCCATAATTACGCCCTCCCTCAACCCCCTCAGTTTAATAGAATGTAGATTTTAAATTAAGAATATTATACAGAAAGAGAGAGCGGGAAAAAATACCCATTAGCCCCTTCGAACATCACAATTCATTTTTTTAAAAAAAACCTTAAAATTATCTTTTTTTGAAGACGGGGAAAAGTAACTTTAACTAATAAAAATTAATATTTTTAAGAAAACCAATTTTACAGAAATGCATTTATTTTGAATTTATTTAATCAGTCCACTAGCTATGTACATGTACTCAACTTCTACACTGCGAATTTACATATTCAATATTTTTAAGCTGACTTTGCTCGATATTCTGACTAAACGAACGGAATCTTCGCGCAGATGCAGCGAATATTTCGTTTTAAAGTTAATAACAGTGGTTACCTTGGTTTTTTATTAATTATAGATTTTTACGAAAATATGTTTTGGAAAAGAAAACATTAAAAATTACAATAACATTTTTTTTAGCTCTTATTCAATTAAATGTAAGAAAAGTTAAATATTATGTATAAAATTTAATTAAAAAATGAAATACTGTACTTCAAAAAAATTAATACAAATAAAACAGTTTGTTTAAAGAAACTCGATTTTTGATGTCTGCCTACATGTTTTTCGTATTAAGTTTACTCTACTTTAATAACAAAATATCCGAAAAATGTTAAACAAATAATAAAAAAAAATGTAAGCAAGCCGAAGTTCGTTAGCAGTACACAGCTGAATCCACTAAGCAAGCATGTTTGTTTACCTGGCTATATAGGAACGCCTCATCTGTCAGTCGGCATCCTTTTCCACTACTCTTTCTTCTACTCAAAAATATATACTGCATATTAAAAAAAATCTTTTTCCACGCGGTACCCGGTGGATATAATAGAGAAGAAGCTCATCCTACTCATTTGCATGCATTTTCAATCACCACGATAATGACCACGATGATGATGATAGTAATAATATAGGAATAAATTTGAATGTCGACCGAGGTATGTATTTAAAGTCATTAAGACTACAAACAAAGCATATCGGACGTTTCAAATAAAAATACAAGTCATCTTTTAAATGTTTTTCTCTCATTCTCTCCTTTTCATTCTTTATTATTATACTGGTGTGTACGCGGCTTTCGTAAGTTCGGAGCAAAACGAAACGCACACGCGTTTTACTCGTTTCTTTCCACTATATCATTGTTAATTAGTATTGAAAATCTTAAATAGAAAGTAAATTTCTGTTATTTAAATACGGTAAAGGGTCAAATGTTTACAAATGTACAGCCATGATTAATGCCGCCCCGTGACATGCCGAGTAATAAATTATTTTCCTAAAAATTCCGATGATCAATTACCGTACATTTAAACTCTCTTATATACACAGTATGTTAAGAATATATAAATAAAAAATCTAACTTATTTTCGAATCTTTATCTAATCAAAATAGTCAAGGATTTTTATATTGTTTGTACAGTAGAACATTAACATTTTCTAAACCGTTGTCGTTTATTTTTGATTAGATATTTCGTTAAAAATTAATTATGAAACGCGTACCGACCTAGTATTGATAGACGCAATAGGTCAAATCCTATGTTCCCTCTAAGCTGCGCGCTGCGCGGCCGCGCAAGCTTTTTTCTGAAGCCGCGCAAAGCTTTCCCAGTTCCGCGCATCTATTTTTTCCGAAAACCAATCAAATTAAGCTTTTGTTTTCAAGTTTTCCTAAAAAAAATTTCGCGCCTCGCAAGCTCGGCGCTTTTTTAACTATAGTTTACTTTTTTTTGGAGAAGTGCGGCGCAAAAAGCAGGCAAATTGATAAAAATCTTATTATTTTCTCTAAAATGAGGCTAAATTTGTCCATTTTTTCTCAAAAAAATTTCGCGCCTCGCAAGCTCGGCGCTTTTATATAACACAGAAAATGGCGCAACATACATATGCTACATTACTGGCAAGACCGCGCATTAAAATATTTGGCCGCGCACGAGGAAAAAAAATTAGAGGGAACACTGGTCAAATCTCTTATAAAATTACAAGTTTAAGAGATAATTTAAATTATACGAGCGGTTTCGCAATTTCCAAACACAACTACAACCTCTAATTTACCTTTATAATTTAAATTTTAAAGCTTCAACTTAACAACAAAAAAAGAAAAGAAAATTGTTGAGATAAATTTTTTTTAGAATCGAACACGAAGAAAAACTTTTTCTCTTGTTTACAATTTAAATAAAAGAAAAATAAATAATAACAATAATAAAAAGTAGGTGATTAAGCTTTGAAAAACACGCTTTAAGAATTTTAATCACGGATAATCGGTTGTATTGAAGAAATGATTTTCATCAAAAATTAAGCGTCGTTAAAGAAAGTTGAAAACGAAATTCTTATGAAAGAATAACCTTTTTCGTCTTATCCAAAATTCGCAATATAATTTTTGAAAATACATTTTTATAGAATTATTTCCAAAATATATTTTCCACCCTGAAAATCAATTTAAATACGATATAAATTACAAATAATAATAAACATTCCTCGTATTAATGAAATTATCTACCGAGTAATGACAAAACCAAACATATTTTTGATGGCATTTAATGACATTTAAATTTACTTTTAAGGTACTAGTATTTTTAAAAACCAATTTCCACCAAGTTTCTTATCCCTCTAAAATATTGTATTCCATAAACAGCAAATTTTTTTGAATTATTTTGTAATGTGTTCTTAAATTTTTAATACTGAAAGGCAAAAAAAAACTGTGTTTATTTTACTAAAAACTATAATTTCGTTAATATTGAACATTCCAAAAAAAAGTAGTACAGTGAATATCTTTTGTTGTTTACGTAATGATCAATATTTCGCCAAAAAAATTATATTCGTCTTAAGTGTGCTTTTATATCGTTACCTATTATAATAACGTAAGTATGCTGCAAACTTAGTCAGTTTCCAAAGTTTTTCATAAATCAAGCTGAATAAGTTAAGACTAAATAAATAAAAATACAAAAAGTAAAGTAGGACGAGGGGGTTGCGAGAGAATAGTGGGTGGGAAGTTGATTAAAAAGCCTTTAATAACCTAAGTTACCGACGGGTAAATTGAGCTTCCAAATGTATTATTTGTTTCTATTTAAAGCAGTACTTTCACGACCTTCCGTACACGAAATTCGCTGTGTACACACGAATCGAGGCTGCTCAATGCACTTTACATTCTTTTTGCGCACATAAGCACATAATTGCAACTGATATTAAAGTGAGGGAGAAGAAGAAAAAAAAAAAAAATTGGTCGAGATAAAATTTAAGAGTAGAAAATTTGTTTCTTTTTAAAATAACTTCTTTTTTTTTTTTCTTTCTCTCCCTTTCTTTCTCAATCTATCTATCTCTTTTCTTGCATTTTGAATTGATTCTCGTTAATGGTAAGAGATGAGGTGAATAGATGATAAAAATGGATAGAATGAAAGAGAAAATTTGCACGAAGCGAAAAAACACCTAATCTTAAACATTTATCTTCTTTTTTTGTTGAAATTTTTCATGTTACCTAACGTACACACAATTCAATTTATTGCGGTTTCTCCAGCAAAAGCCTATGTCCACACCGCAAAACTCGTTTCTTTTCATTCCCAACGTTTTCAATGAAGGCGAAAGTGTGGAGGAGAGTAAAAAAAATATATATACTGTATATAATAAAAAGTTCTAGAAAAATATTGCAGAGAAGAAAAAAGAAGAAGAAAAAAAAAAAATAAACGATACATATGTAGTTTTTATTCTCGTGATGGACGAAAAAGTGCCAAGTCAGCTAACCAAATAGTTCAACCTCCACCCACTACAATTTTATCCCCACTGCCAAAGCACCCTCTTTCGTCGTCTTTATAGCTTCTTTCGAAAACGACTAAGAAAAATTTCTAATAACAATTTCGTCCCAAAAAAAAAAAAAAAGTTCAAAAAAACCAACGTTCTTAATCCCTCTTCTAGCGCGGTGCCGTGATATAAACATTTCTTGGTGTTTAGGATTTGCATCCGATTTTTTGTTTTTGTAAAGTTAGATAGAAATTACAGTAAAACCTCTAAATAACTAAATTCTGAAACTGAAAATCTTATTTTTTCCGTTTTAGAAAATTTCATAATACCGGGAATTAAAAAAAATTAAAATTCCGCCTTTTTATTTCGTAATTAATACTTTATAAACACAAATTTCATTCCCCTTGACCGTGTGAGGGGAAATAAAAATTCGTTCTTTCAAATTTGCTTAACCTTACCTAAATACAGTACTGTTTCTGTAAATAAGCTCAAAATTACTTTGCGGATAACTAAATTTAATTTGAAAATAATTTTAAATAAAATTTCGTACTTCTGTACTAAAATTGTTCTTTCGTGCTAATGAAATTGCTCGTATTTTGCTCGATCGCCAATTTTATTTCGCAAATTAATCTACAATTTCTTTATCTTGTCTTAACTATTATTATAATCTAATGCCTCTGCGGTAAAAAAAAATCGACTTGTGTCTTCTGATCGTAATATTGAAAAACGTTTAAAACGCACCGACTAGGTGATGTATACCTTGAGTTATGTACCGGTAGAAGAGCATTATTGCATTTTATCTCGATGGCCTCTGCTGATCTCCTTCATCAACTTCAACATTCTCAATCACAGTGCGGAAAAGCACGCAGGTAGAGTGCCGTGTCTCTTGTTCGGAGTCTCGAGACCACCCTTTGTTAAGAAAAGAGAGGCGAGAAATGGAGAGAAAGAGTGAAGTGATATTCAATGACTAATTAAGCTCTTCATTATTCCTCTATTCAACTTCGATCAACAGAAACGCGAAAAGCTTTTTGTTGATAAGGGAAATTCCGAGGAAACGAAGCATTTTTCCTTCCCAAACACACATTTTAATAAACCCGTTTTAATTATTTAGGATTCAAATGTGTAAATAAACGGAAGAGAAAATAACAGAAGAAAAAATTCAGTATAATAAACAAAAATAAATAACTCTAAAAGAAGATTATTGTAAAAGATTTCTTTGCCACTGGATAAAACTGTACTTTTTTCTTATTCATAAACTTTAAAGTTTACTTAAAACTAAAAAAAACAACATCAACACAAACTTAAAACATTTATATGATGATTTAAATGTTTTAATTATTTGGCTATTTAAACTTCCTTAGTTATTTTTAATAAATACAGTAATACAATATGAAACTTTTTTTTGAAAAAAAAAGCGTATTTAAACCTTATTGAAAAGATTGGTTGTTTACGACCAAAGTCAAAAGAGAGCGAATAGAAAAGATAAGATCAACAGGTGGCTCCCTCTATCGAGAGCTGCATACGTACGGTATTCCCACAACACCAAAACATTGCCTTTTAACTTTTTATATCTCAACTTGTTGCAGTACTGAACTCTACAATATTTTAAATGTAGTTTCTAATGCAGAACTGCTTACAGTGAAATTAAATCACCTCAAAAAAAATGATAAATCTTCTCAATTTCACGTACCGTATAAGAGTATGTAAATTAGGCTACACAAATTATTGAATTTTCATAATATTTGTAATTTACATTTGCACAAATTAGGCAATTATAATTCGCCACCCAATAAATAAAATCACTTATTAAATAAATAATAAAACTGTTGATGACCTCGAATAACCGTGTATAAACGAAACCGTATAATGTATTGTGACACTTTGGAAAGCATGGCGGGGTTGGCTTACTAAGACATAAACAAGTATCGCACAGCGTGCACACCCGTGTTTCATGTTCCCTGACCTAAAATTTTAAATTCTTTGATTTCAAAATAAGAAAAACATTTCAAATAAATAAAAGGGAGAAAAAGAAAACAACTGTACAGTACGGTGAAAAAGAGTTTGGCAAGTGTGAGAGAGGTTGAGTGTGTGGCCGGCAGGGGTCAGGGCCATCGCCTTCGCCAAATTATCGCACATAACTTTAAAATATAGAAACATGACTAATAAGTTATGTTTTAGGCGTGAAATAATGTCGGTTGAAAATATTTTTCGAAATTCGAAAATAATAAATATAAAAATATGAAATAGGACACGCCACCGGCGTTGTCCCTTTCACAACGCGGTGTACCCCTATTGAAATACCTCTTAAAGGGTAAAGAAAGAGGGATTTATCCTGCAAAGTCATTGTTCCCAAGTATAAACAATGTCACTTGAGCCGTTTAATTTTGCCACAGTTCAAGTCAAAAGTAAAAACTCATAATTCAGCATTTGTCTCGTAGGATTATCTCTTCTTTTTTTTTCTTTAAAAAAAAAAATGGAATTGGTTTCCCTTTCCAATTACAGTTATAATATCCCTACTTTAAAGTCGCTGTCACATCTAAAGAATCCGACCAGTTGACTAAAATATACACGCCGAACTAAATTTACATAAAATACGCAGGAAAATAAATTAGAATTTTTGCATACACGTACAAATACCAAAATCAACGGTAAAAAAAATAATAATAATAAAACCAGCCGCATCTGATGCAAATAGTTCCGCTAAACTTCAGCCGTGGAAAGTTTAATCTTAAGTACTGTTTATGTATAGCAACTTATTTTTAATGCAAGAGCAAAATAATGCGTTGGCGTGATGGGAAATGAAACTTTATTTATAGATCGCGCATATAAAAAGATCCCATATTAATACAGTAATAATCATTTTTAATGAATTGCCGAACTTTGCGCTTAAATTTTATTGTGAACTAACGAACCAATTAGTAAAGCAAAATCTTACTCGTATTAAATTACATGTATAGCCAACTGCACGTGGAGACTTCATAACATTAATTATTAATAAAGATAAAATAATTAGCATGTATGAAAATATCAATAAATTAATCTTAAGTATACCATGATTAATTATTAAGTAAATCTAAATTTTTTTTTTAAAAAAAAGTAGCGATTGACATAATCCTGACACGCGCTTACGTCAATGTTTACATCGCTTTCCGTCAAAATTCTTCCGACAAAAATCGTCAAATTCGCACTTTTTAAACACGAAAACTTACTTTTCCATTAATCCTTGGATTTTGTCCGCAGTCATAATCGTAGTCCAAATAATAATAACCATCGTACTCCTCACCCATGTCGAATACCCTATCGTATCGTACAAATAAATACCACTAATACACCAAAGCACAAACACGGTAAAAGTTCGATGTAGAAAAAAAAAAACTTTTTCACCGAAATAAAAAATAAAACTCCGAAAAAAAAAAATTATACGGTATTCGTAGAAAATAGTTATGAAGTTTTTTCCGAATCACATATTTAATATCAAACAAATCCGATAGATATGCAAATTGTAGTGATAGAGCGAAGTAATAAAAAAAATACGGTATATAAAAAAGTTTGGGATAACCTTGGCTCCCACGGTAATCGAACAGTGTTCACCGTCAACTTTGAACAACTCCGGTAAATACTTGCGCAGAATCCTCCGAAATCATGGTAAACCACATTTTTCTCTCTTGACGAAAGCGTTTAATAGAGAGAGAGAGGCTGGGTAGTTGTTACAGTAGTAGGCCGTCGACGCAGAGGTATAAGCCGAACGAAACCAAATCGAACACCCGTCAACAACACAGACTCCTCTAGCAGCACGGAACGGTTCAAGTGTTGCACTCAGAATGCACGGTAAGAGAGGAGGGATAGGAGAGCACCCTACGTCACGTTTCCCTTGACCGCGTATACCCTCTCTCAACAGGCTATTTTTTTTTTATTTTTTATTTTTCCTTCTCGGGGACTCCGCCTACTTTCCTCTCTTACGATTCCCTTTATAAAATACACCTCTTTTTCAGTTTTCTCTTTTCCTTGTTTTCGACAACACAATTGCCTACACACGCATAATGGTAATGTTTTTTTTTTTTATTTCATCCTACCCTGTATGGAACTTCTCTACCCCAACTCACCCCTCATTCGCCAGTGGGAAGATGGTCAGGATGGTCAAAACGAGTGGGCAAAACACACGCGCTTTTCGTTGATTTCGGCAACGGCGTCACCTGCTCAAATCCCTCTAGTGACTAGTCTACTCAATCTCGTCATCTTTTTTTTTTTTTACTCAACAAAAACACACTCGCCACTTACAATTTTTTTTTGTATAAATAATAATAATAAAAAACAGACTTTGGGGGCTTATCGAACTTTAATGATGATTATTTGGGTTAAAATCGAAACGTGGTAATCTTGCGCTTGTAAATCTGTCGACTAAAATGTGGAGAAGAGGGAGAAAATTATTTTTTTAAACTTGACATGTGCGGTAATTTTGATTGTCCCTTGATTTGCACGGTCTCGAGAACAGCGCAGAAAGTTCATGCAAAATTTGTATTTTTGATTTTGTTGCATAAAAAACATAGTACGTACCATTAGCGAAAAAAATCTCACCTTAGCGGGTTAAACTTGACTTTTAAAGTTAAACGGTTTAAACTTTACTAAAACTACTCGATTTTTTTTTGTACAAGTTAAAGTACCTTGCATTGCATTTTTAGATGCTATATTTTACAAAAAAAAAAGTATTACTGTAATTTATCAGTAGAATACTTCGACCATGGTCAAAACTTCATTTATTCAAGTAGGCTTATTGTAATTATTTTTAATAATGTGTAACTTTACATTTACTGTATTTAAAATTTTTGCCAAAAAAAATAAAAATTATATTAGTATAAAATTACCTAATAAAAAAAATTAATTATAACATAATTATGAAGTAAATGAAAAATTTATTAGCAAAACTTGCGTCAATCGTATCAATTTTTCAAATCGAAATTATTTTTGGATTACCCTTGATTCCACAGAAAATATTAAATTTTAAATTAACCCGACAGCAGTATTTATGCTGAACTAAAAGGTGTATGCTAATCATTACACTTTTTCTGTAGTTTTTTTTTTTTTGTCAAATAATAAATGCATGTGCATGTACTGTACCACACTTTACAAAGAATTTTGTACTAGGGCTGTTAACGTTCGTTGTATTGATGTTTAAGTTCAGTACATTTTGATAAACAATGCAATTAAGGGTAGAAAAAAAATTTTGTTTACGCGTTTCGGTTTGCACGGTATTTTTGAAGGCACGGATTAAGCGCGTAAGGAGAGGGATAAGTCGTAAATCTTAATAGTTTTTGGAGAGCAATAAAAAAGTAAAAGCGGTAAAAGCTGACATTCTGGCCGTATTGTATACTCCTCTCTCACGTCACCTCTCGTCCATGTAACGTAAAGTAGATGCGGGGCAATTATGTCAAAGCGTCACGATTCAATCTTTATTCATAAGCTGAGGTGATGGGCAGTAAATCGCCGAGAGCCGACCTAATTTTTCATGTAAATAATTTAGACATACGAAATAAAAAAGATGATTTTATGATGTGGAATGTTCGAACGAGAAAGAGCACGACCTGCGTCAGGTAAGAAACCGAGCGGAGGCAGCGTCAGTTTTACCATCAGTCTTAAGATTAAGGCGGCGTGGTTTCACCATTAAACAAAAAGAGGCATCAGCTTGGGGCCTTGACTTTTTTAGGGCCTCCATCATTTTAGAGTGCGCCGAAAATTTATTATGTCCTTCAAAAACACCGAAACCTCTCCTCGTACTACGAAAAACATTCATTCAACTCAGTAAACTCCAAAAACGCCAAACAAAATCTGAATAAACACAAAAAACGGGGGGAAAAACAATTGCTTCACTAGATAAATACAGACAACTAAACAACTCATTGAATTAGCACTATTAAAAATGCAGTACAATTAGTTATTTATACGATCGTGTTTATACAAAACAAAAACAAACCGTTAAGTAATAAAAAAGTTTATAAATTTAAAAAAAACTTTTCAAAATTTGAAAAGTAAATTTTAACTTCAGGATTTCTTTTTAAAGGGTTCACACTGGAAAAATTCTGTGAACTTGTGGGCATTTTTTATAAAAGTCTCATTCATGTTTAAAGTAAAAGGGCCTTAACACGTTTAAATCCGATCCTGGCGTTATGGTTAAAAGAAGGCACAGTCGTCCGCGAGAGCGGAAAAGACCCACGGAAAAAGCCTCGACGGAACATAATTAATGTGGCAAATAATTGAAATTCAAGTCGGCTATATGAAAAATGTCGAAAAACCTTTTGTAACCTTTTTTTTTTTTCTTTCTCTCTTTAAAAATAATGGTAAATAAATAAAAGAAAAAAAAAATTAAAATATGAAAGTAGTGGGGTTTTTTCGTTTCTTTTTTTTTTTTTTTTGTTTCTAAGAAAAATGGCTCGCACGTTGATGTTTACAGCAGTGTTTCGTTTTTCCTTTTATTTTATTTTTTTCTATTCTTTTCTTATTTTGACCCAACAGCCCAGCACTTGAAAGTGTAATAAAGTGCCCACAGTTTTGGGTTTGATACCTGCAAAGTCGTTTGAAAAGTCTGTCGCGCGGTGGGGACTCCACCGTGAAAGAGGAGGGACCCGTGGAAGGGGAGGGAGGGGACCCGGGGAGTCAAGGGGGAACACCAAGAGCATTTCAAAAACGTGTTTTCAGTTGCGCCAACTATCGCAGTTCTCATTTGTAAACTTTAGATCAACCATTTGAACATTTCTTTTTTTTTTTTTTTATTTTTACATTTTTTATGCTTTGCCTTTTGTTTAACTATTTGGCCCTACGACTTTAGTGGCCCTGGGAAGCTCGCATATTGGTTTCGGTTACGCTGCTTCGAGTCATCGGGCCAACTGAAACAATTCCCTTAATAACCCACTTCACCCACACGTAACACCATTTTCTCGAAGAATAGAACGCAGCGGTGTTCTGGGAAACAGTAACAAGTCCAATTTTTTTTTTTTTATTTAAAAAAAAAGAAATTGTTGTAAAAGATAAACATCGTATTCGTATAGACTTCTCCACGTGTTTCTTAAATTTTATAGTTTTTTCAGAAGCGTAAAAACAAGTGCAAATTCCTAACCGTTAGATTGCGTGTGTCAGTGTAAATAATATGGAAAACTATTCAAAATTACGTAAAAAATGATTTAAACCAAAGTTAATCTTAAAACTAAAAAACAAAACCGGAAGTTAGACTTTTTTTAAATAAAAGTTCGCCCTAAACATGATTATTGCTAACGAATTTAAAGTTTTACACTAACGTAGTCTAACGTTTAAAATTGGTTTTCATCGTAATAATCTCAGGATTCACTAAAAATAAATACACCCGGTACTGTTTTTACACGGATTTTTTTTACACGAGTTTGAAATAACACGGTTTCAAAATAATCCTCTTTTTACACGAGAAATTTTGAAATAACACGGTTTTTTAACCAATTTCAAAAACATTTTTTGCTTATTTTGGGAATTTTTCAAATTGTTCATACCTTTATTTATGTATTAATTATAATTTGATAATACTGTATGTATTTTTCGGTAGCCCTTATATAATGTCACAGAATTCCCCCATACTTTTTTTTACACGAATTGTTTTTACACGTTGATTTTCCGGAACGTATCCCCCCGTGTAAAAACAGTATTAAGTGTACATGTATTAATAATCATTCCAAATGCGCCTTTAAATTGTAATATTTTAGGATTAGCTAAAAATAATTAAATTCTTTATGTGTGATTTCAGAAAGTTTTCGATGAGTGGTTTAAATTAAAATATTTACGTGGAAGCTGTCACTGACTTGTTAACTTTTTCAATAGGAAATAAAAAAGAATAATAAATTAAATATAAAAATTATTTATCTGCGTTTCTTGGGAATTCTTGGTCTTCGTATTTCTAATAGAGATTGAAGGGGGAGGGGTAGTGAGATTGGATCTCGTATGTAAATGAAAGGCGGCGACCTGGTTGAAATTTACGCTATAGTCTAACAATGGGAAAATAATTCTTCGTCTATTATTATTCTATCCGCCGGTAGGGGGTTGTGCGTGCCGAGATCTGTCCGGGGTTGATTCCCCGGATTCAATTACCCTTCTACGATATATCCCTCATTATTCCCGGGGATTCGTATAAAATTAAGTCTCCGGACCGATGACCAGAACCGAGCTGTTACCTACCAAGACGCGATGACAAATTCGCTTTAACCGCACTTGCGGTCAGGTGGTGTCTAGCAGCGCCGTCTACTGGGGGGAGGAAGAAGAAAAAATGAGTTATATTTCGCCCACCCCCTCTCCCTACCTATTTCACACCTTTTTCGACCGTAACTCATCTCTCCGCCACTAGGCGTTGCACGTCCACCAGGCCAACACGAGGCAATGTCACGCGTCATCAGAGGTGTCCGACATGACATCATCACTCCTAATAAAGTGCTTTGATTAACAACAGGGTGGACACCAAAAAGTACAATTCGGACGTTTGGTGGTACACTAGCCGTGTCCCGCTGGGAAATACGCGGAAAACCGATGATCACGTGAGCTTACTACTGCATTATGCACGATGCACCAAATTAAAATACGATTTGAGGAAAATATATTATTTCAGGGAAAAATTAAAAATGGCTAACCACAAAATTGTTTTTCCGCCTAAAATAAAAGTTGAATTTTCCTTTTCAGTGGACACCTATACTGTACTTTCATTTTCAGTCGGTTAACCTTTTGCATGCCAGCACATGCCATCAATTATTACCGTGTATTAAAAATTTCAGAATTTTAATAAGGCTTTAAAATTATAACTACATGTAGTTCTACTTCGTCTAACATTAATTTTAACAACACAAATTATTGTTATTTAAACTAGTTTCAGGTTTTCAAGCGATTATTAAAGTTTTAAATACTGTAATGCCAAATTAGTGGTTTGTCCATTATTAAAAAAAAATTATGTTTTGAGTGTTTAATGGTTAATTCAAAACATAACAAGCTTTCTCTCCAACTCTTTAATTGTTATACTGTTGGCTAATAAAATTATTACTTTTTATGTAAAAAAATAATATACCAATTATTCTTGAAATTAAATTTAAATTAAAACCACAAAAAATTGCTTATTTTGAGCTACTTTGAAGTTTTTTTTTAGTCGCTTCTATGATCGTGGTAAAGACGGCAACTCCACTTTACAATTTTATTTTAATTAAAATTACAGTACATGTACATGTCATTGCATTTTTAAAATTTCCATAATAAAACAACTTTTAGGCTCCTACCAGCAGTATACGCGTACTCACCGTCTCTCTTATAAGTTAACAAAACTAAACTTTTGCAAGCTTTCTTTTCTTTTTATCCCAATACAAGACAGATGAAACGTAAATCAACTTCGTTCAATTTTTGCTTGAAAAAAATCAAGACCAGACCAACTCAATAATAGGTTACCTTCAAATCATAAAAATAAATAGCAATAAGAAATAATTCCTAATATTATGATTTATGATCAATACCCGTTTTCAATTACTTTCAATGTCAATGCCTGAAATAACCATACAAAATAAAAATACTCTCATTTCGACTTCGTTATAAAAGTTTCCCACTTGTAAATTAATTATTAATTAACAGCAAACACTAATACGGTAATTACGCCCAAAATTGACGGGACTCACATGCAGTAGTTCATTTTAAGTTGGTCAAGAAAAAAATAATTAAGCAAACAAATTTGAATGTTAAACACAAGCACATAAGCACTACGTAAAATCAATTTAAAATAAAATCTTTAAACTAAACTTTGGTACGCAGGTAAAACTTTAAAGTTGTATTTATACATGCCGAATTAAATCATGTTTTTAAACAAGTTTGTTATATCATACGTATCTGGTATACAAAGTCCTTTTGTTTTCCTTAATACAGCTTAAAAAGCTTTTATATTATTATTTTTAAGAGGTGTAGCTTATTGAATTTTTTCATCCATGTTATGATTTTCAAATAAATATACAATCATGTACATGTAATTGAAACAAAATATAAATTGCTTAAATCTCCATGGACTACGAGTAAATCTCTAAAAATCTCTATAAATAAAGCGTTTCTAAACCAGACACAAATAAATAAGACAAGATTGTGTTATGCCTCATCATTTCAATTTATACAAAGAACTTGACAAACATCTCACACTAAACATTTAACGATGGCGCTTTACCATTTACGAAAATTCCATAAATGCTCAACAAACAATTTTCTAAAAGATAAAATTAAAGAGATAAAAACAAACGATATTATAATTATGGTCTGTACATCACCTGTGTCGCGCAATTACCAAGTGCAATATGAAAATGTAAGCGGAATTTAGATGTTTATTTTGATGTGTTTTTAAATTAAGTAAGCTTTACTATTCCTTTTTTATTTTTCTCCCTCTCGCCACATATCTAATGCATACCCTAAAAAAAAAACACCCCACATATACAACTAACGAGAGTATTAAAAAAGTAGCCGTAAAAAGTGGGAGTGATGCTTAAGAGCAATGTGGTGCCACTCATTAAGTATGCATGGTACGGAACATACCATAAACCTCTTTGAAAACTTAATATCAGGCTTAGCCATAATTCCACTTAAGTGCTTAGCTAGGCCATGTACGAACATTATTACACTTGTATTACATTAGTCCGTGTAGAAGGGGCAATTGTAAATTTGTACATGTAACTAATTCACGAGTGTTGCCGAGGGGGATATAAATTAGTCTGCTTCCATATTTAGGTCATAATAAAAGCCTGTCTTAATGACTAAGAAACTACAGCTCCACCTGACGAGCAGCGGACATTTTTTTAAATTAAATTTTCATCGAATGCTATTTATTCTACGTGTTAATAATAAATTAAACTAGGCCATACTTTTACTTTCTTATTCTACGCTAATGAATTAATTAAAGTTTTTTCTTTTCTCAAATCTCGTTTTTCATTTATTAATGAAACCTAATTTCATTTCGATGCTGTTAATTAACTATAATAATTATTGGAAAACGATGAGCGTCAAAACACTTTAAAAAAAATTAATAATTATATATATTTTTTTTATTTTTTTGGGAATCAAACTGGCCTCACGTGACGTTAGAAACGAGGAATATTTATTAAGTTGGTAAATAAAGTTTACACTAATTAATAGATAATTAGTAGCTTCGGCGAGCATTTTTCATATTTCCAGGAATATTAATGAATTGTACAGTCTCGCATTCCGTTCGGTGAACCTCACCTTCACTACTCCTCGCTAATTATAATTTAGGTAATTAGTAATTACGCTAATTTTTCATGCTAAACAATTTTTTTTCTTCTTTTCTTAAAATGTGTCGATTGTGCGTTGACCTCGAAGAAAATTTTGAATTTTTTAAATGCTTTAATAAGAAAATTTGATTAAAATTTTGATGCAATTTTCGTCGAAAATGACGCCACAGCGCTTGAATTTTAATATAATTAAGTGGAACTGTTCTGTAATTGCACTACTATTCATTTAATTAAATACATGTAGTTTAGAAATATTCTGCCAAATTTTTACGAACACTGTACAGTATAATAAACGTCCACTTATAAAAACCAATTCGAAAACTGAAATGTAATCACACTTAAAACTTAAAAGAATTACAGTATGCGTAAATTAATCTATTAAATAATTAAAAAATACAATTGACCAACGTCATTTGCGGGATGTTCAGACTTCAGAGAGTGTAACAGTGGCAAATAATAGCAGATGCACTGAACTGAGCCTAGTACAGAAAATGTTTAGGTTAAAAACTACTGTATCGGTTTAATGCATAATTATTATAAGATCGCAGAAAAGCGAAAAAGTGACAATTTTCTTAAAAAATTCATCGCAATTTGATCTTTTTAAGGGTCATCATTATAATGTACACTATAATGATGACTTTGAGGCAATAAGATTAAATTGGTCAGAGTGGTAACCCTTCCCATCGCTAATCAAGACTAACATTGAATAACTTAAGTGGGAAGTTGTTCTTCCAATGATGCAAAACCCAAAACTAATTAACTAAACAATATCAAAAACAAATCAAATAAATGTTGGAATTTTTAAAGTTATTTAATTATAGATGTTTTATATTAAAAATATAATAAAACAAATACGGAGTAATTTATAATGAGGCGTATTTGGTCTCCAAATTTTAAATAGATCTTATTATCAAAATTTTTAAATATCCGAATCATCCGTGGAATAGATTTTATGTACTTCTAATTGTACAGTACAGTAATTGTAAATTTTCATTCAGTAATTATACTGATTTTTTGCATGCTATTTAACTAAACAAACAGCTCGATGCGAATTTTCCCTTCGATTTTAAGTGCAGTAAA
>JAQGAY010000599.1:0-23645 GCA_034698085.1 Polydesmus angustus | reverse complement strand
AAGTTAAAATAATCGTCAACGATCAACGATTCGACACAATAAAATAAAATATTATAATCAAAGTCGATTAAAAAAAAACCACATCAATTTCGTAATATCGTGGTAATATTATACGTTAGATTAAAGTTTTGAGAAATTACATTCATGCTAAAGCTCCATAGATGTCAAAATTGTAACTCGAGTAGTTTGAATAAAGAATTTTTTTTTTTTCAACCCAACGTGAATTTTTTTTAATATTCAAAAAATGTCAATATTTGAAATATTAGGTATTACGTGTGCATGCGATTGAGTTGGCGCCAACGAATGGCATCAAATATCGATAGAGATGAATCACCGTTTGGCTATACAGTCGTTCGTCCGGATGTTCTACATAGTAAAATAATAATTAATATCTGATCTAATCGGACGATGGCTCCGCGATCATGACTCAACACCATTGACTACCGAATATGGCGTTGAAATCAACTTAAAATTGTTACACATCGTATTCAACAATTATTGTATTGTACTGTACTAGTTACTCGTATTTTAATTTATTACTTGCATTTGCGGTCACATTCGAGTTGTAATTATTATTAATAATAAAAAGGTTCAGTTTCTCGAACTTTTGAGAAATATAAAAAGAATTTTATTATTGATTTTGGTAATAAATCAAGCTTTGGTTCACCTCGCAAAAAAAAAAAAATACAAAGAAACTTCTCTACGTGATTCAGTTCTAAACGAGTTACCAATCCTATTTGTTGATTCTCTTTATCCACCATCGTTTTCTTCCCGCAAAATCTTCAGAACTATAGCTTAAGTAGACCTCGAACGGTAACTGCAAAAATCATCAATCAATGAAAAAAGGGAGGGAGGGAATTTATTACTAGTTATTAAAAAAACCTGAAATTGGTCTATAAAAATCAGAAATAATAACCAGCGTATTGATTAAACGGTTCATTTTGGTGAAAGACTTGATTAGTTACGTCCCCTTAAGCTGCTTTTAACATTTACATACCAATTTCAGTAACAGATATTTAGTTTCGAATTAAAAATTTTTTTTTTTCATTTTTTTTTTTTTTTAAATAATTTGCTTGATAAAGATTAGAATTAACATGTCCATGATGTCCGCCAATATTATTCAAATAACAAAAAGTCTCCTGTTTCACATTTCGTTTTCAAACAAGTTTTTCGGACAACTTCTTCTCTAAATCGGCAATAATTCTCGAATAATGGGATATTAAAGCGTTTAAGAGTAATTTAAATAAAAAACAAGTCACCGAATAATGTATAGATAAGCACTTTTTTCCAATTTCTTACGATCGTGGTTCTTAAATAGACATTATCAAGTAGCCTAAATAAATAAAAATTTTAAATTTTGTCTTAAACCTGTTACTTTTCTCACGTAAAACAAATACAAAAAAATAAATCCGAGATAATTCGCAATCACGAGCTACTGTGCATTTTGCGTAAGCCTATGAAATGGTAGAATTTAGAGGTATTAACCCAATAATAATTAAGCTACCGGGTACAAGTTAAAAGAAAAAAAAAATCTGCAAGGCGACAAAATAATAATAAAAATAAATAGACACGCACTACGTGAAATGTTTATAAATAATAACTCATCTATGAATCTATCTCTAACATTACAATACATAAATAATAGTGATTTCGAAAAAGTATTTTTTGCTAATTCTTATGCTTAACTCCACTTCTTATACCGTAATACAGTAATTTGAATTTTGATGTTTGTTATAAAATTAAATTAATTATTCTCAAAGCTGTATCGACGTCATAAATGAAATATTTTTTTCCATAAATTTTTTATCGTATTTTTTAATTCTAATGACGTCATAAGTATAGCAAAAAATTTCAAAACTCTTTAAATTAATATTTTAAGTTACTCAACCCAAAATTAATTCAATAATAACAACAATAAAAACTATTTCAAAAGTTAATTACTGTAATAGACATCAATAATTGCTTAAACAAAAACTTAAAATTAAGTAACAATAATAATAAAAAGAGTTAATTTCGCAATCTTAATAATCCAGTCGTATCAATCGATTAATAAAAATAAGTCGACTAATTCAAACAAACGATTTCGCAATAGACGTATCTTCCGCTCGGAAACGTGATCTAAATTGAACCTAAGATGGATGAATAACTCCTGTCATTAATATTAATAATATAAATAACGAAAAAAGAAAAAAAAAAAAGAAATCAAACAAACGTCGCTCAAAATAAAAATATGGGTCTTATCCGTTAATTAGACAGCAGGATAATCAAAGCCTACCAACGATCTCGCTCACTCTTTTTCCATCAATTAATAATCACCAAAAAAGAACACGAAAACGTTGAAATTGGAATTAATGAATGTAAAAAAAAAACTCATACTGTACAAACACGCACGCAGCCCCAACTAAATTAATTTTCTCCACGTTCACAATCAGACACGACCTTGGCTAACTCAATGACAACCCTCATCACCAACACCCTACCCTGCCTGCCCTTTACGTAAACTTATGTAATTTAACGTATCAATCACGCCGTTCTGACAGACAGCAGGCCAACAAAAAAAATATATATATCTAATTATTCTTCGACGCTGATTAAATTACGTGTCAATAGACGTAACACACTACATCTGTCAGTTAGTAATTTATATACATTTGCCGAGATCCGCATTTTTCTCGTTAACTCTGGCACTGAGAAATCAAAACAAAACAAACAGTGAGGGGGTTAGATTATTTTGCAAGGAGCATGCGCCGTTTCAAAGGTCCTTTCGACAGCGCGCGTCAAAAAATAAATAAGTCAACATTTTTATTACGGTATACTATTATTTGTGGGTGAAGATAAAATTGGTGTCAGACGAAAATGGGAACAAAAAGATCAAAATACTTTTTTTTTTCTTTTTCATATATATATTTGTACATATGGAAAACGAGTTTGGGTTGGGTCACGAGGTTGGTCAGGATTTGAGTGGGTGCTGCTGCTGTTTGCTCGTTCGCATCCGACCAATTTCGATATCCCGATCAATTATTACCAAGTGTTGTCGAATTTATCTTAATCATCAAATTTATACCTCTTTTCTAAACTTGTATAGCTTTAAAAGGGTAACATTTAAGCTATAAAACATTTTTTTTTCTCTTGTTCTCAAATAGTACAGGGTTAAGATATGAAATTGGCTTCATACTTGACGCCCACCTAACTTTATTTATTTTTTATTTTTTTTTTTTAAAAACTTTAATGCTGTCAAGATTAGTGTTGTTTTATACAAATTGGAATTTTATTCCAATATTAAAATAGTAAATCGGAATTAGGAAATTGAATGGCATGCAAAAAGCCAGTTGAATATTAATAAAAAGCAGCCTTCTGTTCGCAAAGTTTCAAAAGCAGTTACATCACTTTTATTTAGTTTTTTAAAAAAAATTATTATTATTTTTTGCAACATTTTCAATATTATTGTAAGAAAGATATTTAAAAAAAAAAAATACTCCGAGTAATAAAAAAAATTCGAATGCAATATTCTATTAAAAACAGGTCGGGAAATCTTTTAACAAGTACTAATTGAGCCTAAATATGCAATTTGCTTCATCATTTTTGAAATTAAGTCAAACTTAATTTAATTTCTTATTTTTTTTTAATTTATATTTTTAGAAAAACCGGCTACCTGTTCTCGAAATTTCATTTCATTTCATTCCATTTTTTTTTTTTTTTTTGTAATAAAAATAAAATTGCCAACCTCGTAATTTTACAAATCAGCGACGAATTAATTAAGTTGCTTAATTTTTTTTTTTATAACTATCGCAACCCCATTTTCTTTTGAAAGACAAAAAAAACCACGTCTTAATTACGGTATTAATATTTAAAAATAATAATAAACAAATTTTAAAAAGTGATATAGACGACTTTGAAACTAGATACCTAACTTAATTTTAATACTGCATTTAAAACAACATACCAGCCCACCTCGAGTAGACTTGCAAAAAATGTCATTATAAATCCTACTTTCGAGTCGAAATCCGACATTTTGAAACATGTAAACCGAATTTTTTTTGTCCACCCTAAAGAATAAATAAAATTCAAGTTACGTACGGTAAAAGTACAGTACATTTAAAAAAAAAAGTGTCTATTTTTTTCTCTTCAAGAAAATTTATCGTTTTTGTTGTCAACCTCCTGGTCAACCGGTAGGCCTACTAGACAGTAACGACCAAAAACCGTTGCTATGTGCTAAATCTAACACGTGCATCGGCGAATAGTAACCCAAACAAAATTCTTTCCCAGAGAACACCCTCCCGCGCACACTTACTTTTCTTTTCAAAAGAAATAGTCTGCAACAGCACCCAATCCCCGCCATTCTTTTTATTACGTTCCTACCGGAACCCTTACCGACATGTTTTATTTCTCTTTTGTCTCAATCTCGACTCAATAAGAAAGAAAAAAAAATCAAACAGAAATGCAGTGAGTTACAGCTGAGTATTATATATTTTGATTGGATAAGTCGTTCTACATCGTTGTTATCGAAAGTGTCAAGTTGACCTAAGCTCAAATTGATGTTAACCATGAAACAATTATCTCTCGAAAATGTGGAACACAAAAGGGGGCGAGTGACATTTGATAGAGAATAACATGTAGGTTGACATAACACTCTCGCACTCAATCTTCGAGCAACATTCGCCCGAGCGCAGCTTTTTTACTGCACATTTTTCTTACGAGTGCTACTACTGTATTATTATTATTATCTCCGATGCTGCCAACAACTTCCAAAACTTTCTCAATGCACATCGCTTCACGTGCAATTGACAAAAAAAAAGTTTGGCTTGCAATTGGAGATTTATGTTATTATATGCCGTGTCATCACGTGACTGAAACGCAAATATTGCGCGCGTCGAGATCCGATTAGATTTCAAATAACTACAGTAGCTTTCTTTTTTTTTTCTTTTTTTTTACGCTTTACCAATTCTGACACACATCCGTGATCCCTCTTTAACAAAAATATGACGCTAAAAAAACGCTTAAAATATTTTTCTAACTCGATTGAAAGAAAGCTCTGAACCGAACTACTAAAAAAGTATCAACATACGGTGGATTATACGAACCGATTTCAAACATTTTGCAGCTTTACATGTATTTCTGTTTTGTTTTGGGAGGTTTTTTTTTTTTAATTTTATTTTGGCAATGGAATCCAATAAAAACAGGCGTCTATACAACAAGTGCTTTTTATTATTTGCAAACATCCTCTTATTTTAAAATAGATTAGATTCGTCAAGTTTATTTGAAAATTTGTTTGAAAAAAAAAAAAAAATGTGGGGAGAACGCCAAACTAATAAACCGATAAATAAAACATTGTACGGGTGTAATTTAGCAACGCAAAAATAATTATAGCTTATGATCATTTTACGAATAAATAGTTCTATAATAAACCGAAACCGTAAAATGTACTTCTATTTCAAATATTTGTTTTTTTTGGTTTTTTGGTAAGTGCGCTTGTAATAAAAACTGCATTCAAAATTAAACAATTTTAAAATAACTTAAAAAGTATTTAGTGCAAATATTTGAAGGTTTCAAGTATGATGATGATGTTTTCGTCTGCGGCGCATCATTTTACGAGTCCTCGGGAAGTGATCATTCAGACCAAAAATCGTTTGTCGAGAATTTGTTTAGGAATTTCAATGATCATTTTTTTAAAAAAAAGTTTTCAAGAGATTGAATTTAATGACAGTAAAAACGATAAAAGAGATTAAAAATGTTTCCAAAGACTTTGTTGACATGACATCTAGCATCATTGCCTTCAATTTTAATAACAAAAGTTTATAAAACCATAGTGAATATTTTAAATGATTCTTTAAAATTTTAAGCATTTGATATTGAAATGGGTTAATTAAGATATTATTATTAAAAGTTTTTTTATGCATTTTCCTGGTTTTAAATAAAAATACTTTTCGGATTTTTATTTATTTATCTACTTTTTAAAGGTTTCATTTATTTATTTTTGTAGTGTTTTTTTTTTTTTAAAAAAAGTTAAATAACCATCTGCCAATTTCAATATGGTGTCATTTGAAAATAATTTTTAAAATAACTCGAAAAGATTTGGTGCACGCCAGTTAAAAATGTTTCAAATATGAATTGCATAATCCAAAAATCAGCCCACAGTGTCAGTATGTGTGTATAATAAAAAAAAAATCCAAAAATAACAAAAACCCCTCCAAAAAAAATAGTAAATGCAGTCCAAAAAAAGGCAAGGGAGTTATCCTGCGATTACGTCACTCGTTTGCTTCCCATCTGGAAGTGACGCAGTGATCTATACTCTAGATTAATCATTAATCTAACCGCAGTGAGCCATTGTTTACCATTCGGTAAACTGATGATAGTTTTTAGTAGTGCAATTTGCGGTATTTGTAAGTTTCGCCTTATCTCGCCCCCCTTACGAAACAACAACAGCAGCAGCAGACACAATTACCACAGGGAAAAGCTAGACCACTCAAGGTCAAAAGTCAAACAATTTTCCACTCTCTGAATTTGCCCGTATAATGTGGACAATGGAACAACATAATACTATTACCAGCAGACAACGTCGTAATCTCCCAGCAGTTTCCATTTTTTTTTTTTTTGTGTTCACAATTTGAAAAAGAAAAAAAAAATTGGTTACATTTAGTCGATGGAGAAAATAATAGAACGATGTTAAAGCACCCCCTTAAACTCTCCTCACTAAAGCTGATCACCTGTTTCGACTTGGTAAGAAAACCGCCTTTAACCTTCAATTGAGCTAGAGGTCAAGTGCGCCCTGCAATCCACTTGCAAAGTCGGCGCTGAGAGATGGATGAAGAAATGGAAAGAGATACTCCTACTTTTTTATGTTGAAAAGTGGGCAAAAATGTTAGTTAAAAAAAAAAACGTGCCACATGCGGAATATTTATTAAAGCGAACGTCGAAGGTGGCACTAATTACGAAATTTCAAACTTTCAAACATAATTATGTAAAAGTGTGTATAATATTTCACTGAGTAATAAATTAATCGTAATAGACGCAATTATTATTAAATTCTCCCGCATCTTTTAAATAACATTTTGTTGTTGTTGTTGCTTTTGCTTTTGCACGAAATGCTAATAATAATTGCCTCGCGCAGATGTTGACGAGACTCCAAAATGCGCCTAGACGATGTTTCAAACTTGAAAATAGTATTCAATTACAATATTGTTTAAATCAGATAATACCGGATTTAATAAACGAAAGCGCCCAATTTCTCCAAATTGGCGCTACTCGATAGAGACGTTTAAGTTATAAGAACATAATTTCACAAAAACAACATGTCAAGATAAAGTACACGATAATAATAAAAAAAATAATATAATTTTGTATCTTGACATTATTTTGCAAACCTCCTTTATAATAATTTTACAGTATGATATTTACTGTAGCTAGCCTACTCGAATACTCCAATGTCAAATAAAAAATAACGAATAATTCATACGAGTCTATTCTTATTGCTTTGTTATTATTATGATTTAAAAAAAACAACTATTAATATGAGTAATTTTTATTTGTCAGAGTTTTTCTCTTTAATAATAATATTGTCATTCATGTAGTCATACACGTAAGCATACAATTATTATTAATATTGCTACTTTTTTTTTAAAAAAAAATTGTAAATAAGGTTAAATTGTCTTATAAAATATTTTATGGAAGCTGTCTAAAGAAAATAATACCAATATTATTTTTAATATTACCTTGTGGTTACTGTATTAGGTGTCAATTCCGCACGTACTCTTCGAATTTAAGAATAATTATGGACAATGGCCGGTAAAACTGGACTAAAAGCGCGTGCTACTCAATGGAAATGGAATGTCTGTGCCGACTCAGTCGTAGAGGTCATATAATCATATTCCAAAAATTGTTTTTTATTATTAAAGAGGGGAGGTGTTAATGTAAATATTTAAAAAAATGATGCATTTTCAATGAAATTCGACTGATTTATTCTTGTTTCAAAACTAAAGTCAACCAACGAAGACCCTACACTAATTAGAATAGAAGTCTCCATACGTATTTTTCATCCATGTTCTTTCACTTTGATTAAACTTATTGCGTAAAACGTCATAATACTCGGATTAAATAGTAAAAACTAGTACTGTACATGTATAGCAATTTCTATTCTTCAAAAAAAAAAATAGTCTGATTTCCCACGTTTAATAATGGATGGTAAAAATAATAATTCGAAAGTGAATTTTAGTACCACTTATAAATTCTAGACGTAACCAGATATTTCACTCCATAAATTTAATTACATAAAGAGTATTAATTTTAAAGGACGTTTTTATTTTATCGATTAGCCCACCACGTTCAATTTCAAATTGATGGAAATTAAAAATTGTAATGAATCAAAGTTGAAGATCGACAAAATAATACGAATTAATTATTGGAGAGAGAGATAGGATAAGGCAGACGTGGGTGAGCGCGTGTGACCTTCGACCTTTCTGAACTATTACCATGTAAAGAACCCGATTAATTTGACACCATAATTTGATCGGAGCGGCGTCTAAATTATGTAAAAAAGTTAGCAAAACAACTCGTAAACCTGATTTTAAATGGCTAATCGTTCAAAGTCCGATGTGCGCCAATTCATTGGGTATTTCAACCGATCAAAAGCGAGCCGCCATAATAATATTATGCACGTCCTAAATGTTATTTTTCTCCTTAAATTTCCTCTATTCAACAACGTGTAAATGCAGCATTTCACGTGCAAATTACGTGCATAGCGCGTACAAGCGTGAAATTCGAGCATTTCATTCCTTCCATACAAATTACTTTTTTTTTCCGGGATAAAGAAAAAAAAAATGCCAACGTGCTCGACCCTGGATTTTATTATCTTAAAACTGATATCGGAAATGATCTCCTCACCTCACATTTTATATTTGTCACGGTAAAACCTCGATTCACCGTTTTTTTCCCTCTATTAATTACCGAATTCGTAAATTTATTTATTTTTTACTTCATTAAAAATAATGAATGGAATTTATTACACCGTCACGATTCAAAGTTAAAATAATCTTTGGAAATCAAATTGCTCACCTTTAAACTTTCAAATTAGCCGCAACAATAAAAATAATATCAGTCAAAAATATTTGTTTAGCTAATTATTTGAAAGTATGTTTTGACCAAAAGCGAAGAAATATTACCTGTACACATTAAACAACTTTTAAATACGTATTTCTAAACTACTCGTAAAACAAATAATTTAACTAATTTCCATTAAAAAATTAATTCAATAGAAACTTTCTCTTTTTATTGTTGTACTCGTAATTAAATTCAATTATTAAAAATAACAAAGCAAAATTGACATTAAACTTTTTTTACTGTCAAAAAAAAAAAAATGAAATTAATAGCGGATATCTTAAAAAAACCGCCAGTGGCGCGAGATGACGACATGCCGTGTTATTTAGCAACTTACTTTAAGAAAAGTCGATAAACTCTTCATTTTCTATCGTTTTAAAATTTCAACCGTGGAATATTTTAAAAATCTATTAAAACTTCAAAAGCTCTTTTATTTTCTGCGGCGTGCATTATTTTTATTCTTTCATTTTTTTTTTTTTTTTTTAATAATAAAATAATAGATCGGAGTTGTACAATATTTTAATTAGCTCATTTCATAAGGCCACCCAGTCGTTTGTTATCGTCAAATCAGTACTAAATGAGCGCATTTGAGAGTGATCGAGAGAGAAAAAAAAAACACACAAATGTTGTACGATAAGACAGCTTGACGACACACGCCATTCGAGCGACACATTTAACAACACGGATCTTATTAGCTTTTATGATTTTATCTTCCATCAACAAACGCTTTCCATTCCCAAAACGACCGTTAAAATGAGAACTAAACTTAGGTTTAGTAGCGCCATAAACTATTTTTTTTTTTATTATTATTATTTTCGCTTTCTCTCACTCTCCTAAAGCATTGCTGTCAATTGGTTAGTCAAGAATTCCTAATACTTCGGACTCGCCTTCGATCTGTTAATATCTGTTCTCCATCAAAGTGAAAAGAAAGGAAAACAACAGAGTGAAACGAGGTGGAACACTTAAGTCCCACGCTCGGGACGCCACCCCCCACTACAATTTAAAAGCTTTACATTTTTTTTTTATTATTATTATTATTCGAGTAGAAAAGCCCAAAACAATGTTACCGAAATAGATTCGTACGAGAGAAAACTGTGGATAAAAAGATGGCGAGTATACGCATGCGTAGTACTAAATTACGCCCGCGCCGCGCGGTAGGAAAAATGAAAAATAAACACACGTGGGGGATATCAAAGATGAATGTCAATCACTTGTAAAAAAAAAAAAAATTTCGCCCCCACCAATGTTTAAATCGTCGAGCGTGGCCAAGAAGATTTTTCCGCGCGTGCAACTTCTCGCCTTTTTTTTTTTTTTTTTTGATTCACCGAGCGGAAATTCCGGAGATAGCGACACATCGCGTCAACATCCTCACATTTTTTCCCTATCGAAAATAACATTGTTTACCACAAAAAAAAATTGAATGCCAAAATATGAGAAAGGAAATACAAAACAGTATAGATTACGAGTTTCAAAACCCACGAGGTCACTTCATTAAAAAAAAAAAATTAAGACAATTATATTTTTAACTTCGTTTTGAAATTATTTTTAAAATCAATACCATCTAATCATTAATCGCTTGAAAGACAATATTAAAATCATTGGTTCAGTGAAGCCAAGTATACATTGTTATATTTATGTACATTATAGTGTTAACATTGAACTACTGTAATTCGAATTGGTTGCACAGTGAATTTCAATTTATCGAAATTTCCGCTACTCTGATATTGTTTAGACAAGAAATTTCGCTGTACATGTATCGATAATTTATTTGTATTGCAAACTGCGACTGGGGGACTTGTATAACCACGCAATGCGTCACAATCAAAAAAATCATTATTATTATTTTTTTTAATTTAATCTGCGTGGATCCTTAAAATGCACATGTAGAATCTAGATTACAAAAAGCCCAAAAAAATCTAAAAACTCGACAAAATTAAATTTGAATAATTCATGTATTGAACTGTAAAAAATTTTAAGTACGGTCCAGTGTGTTCGCCCGGAATTTAGAAACGGAATTCTATCAATGAAAGCCGCCCCCGCATTTTAATGAAAACGCAAATGACTTGGTAAGAGTCGAATTTCATCAAACCTCTTTCTGATTTATCAATGGTTTTTTTCAATGAAGAGCAAAATTCTTTTTTTTTTTTAATCGAGAAGCAAAATTCATTTTTTGAAAATCGTGAAAGTGGCGTCCCAAAATTGCAAATTTTTGGTGTGAACGCTTTTGTTCAGATCAGATTGCTCCAAGTGATTTCAGTCAAAAGAGGCTTGCCAAATAGGGGCCCACCAAATTCGGGGAGCCAACCTAGTTCAGTGCAATAAGCAAAAAAAAAAAAAACTTTTGAGATTGCAGGATTTGATTTTGTAATTTTGTTGAGAATTTTAAATTACGTGTATTACTACGGGTACTTTTCAATTTTTCAATATAAGAAAACATACGTTTAAATATATTTTAACTTAAGCGGTTTTTTTTTTAGAGTAAAAGAATAATGTACCAAAGTAACGAAAGAATGCATTTTACTCGTAGAACGTTTCCACATAAAGTACGGTTATAAAATTTCACCTATAATAAATAAAAAAAAAAATTTTAGTCAACTCTTAAGTGATCAGACTTCCAATAAGTAAAAGTTGGAGTAAAAATGTTTACAACTCAAAGCTAATTTTAAAAGCACATTGAGTACAATTTTTATGACGCTTTGAACTATCGAGATTGTAATTAAACGTCATGTTAACAGCCAGACGACATCTACCATTAGAAACGTGATACATTTCACAGTTGCTAAAAACCGCATCGAACAAAAAAAAAAAAAAAAGAAAGTCGATTTTAATGTTTTTCTTAGAAATCTCAAATTCTTCTAAAAAAAAAAAAAAAAAGATCGAAGAATAATAAATGAGAAAGATTCTTCTTTTATCATATCGCCTGATTTACTTTACTTTCGAACAGTCATAAACAACTCTATTAAAAAAAAAAAACTGCTATCCTTACCATTTTTAATCGAAAAAAATTCCCGGAAAAACTTTAATTTTCCGCTGTAATAAAATCTTTTTAACAATTTCTTTCAAAAAAAAAAAATCGAATCCTTCACTGAATCCCATTGTCCCATCACACTATACTTATCATAAAATTACATAGAAATAAGGAAATGATAACAAATATCCCACAGCGAGAAAATACGATTTCAACGAATAATAAAGTTGCTACAAAAAAAAAAAAACTTTTTAAAAATAATTTACGAGAGAGAGGATGCGCGTTCGGTGCATCCCCCCATCGGCACCATCATCATCTCCAACAATCTAACTTTGATTCGTGAATAATAATTCTGACGAGCGTCTAGCAAGTCACAAATAGATAAAAACGGATATTAAATTTAGTACCGTTCGTGTATGAACGAGAATGGGGGTATTCTCTTTCAAAAGCTCGATTGATATATTGCCTACTAAAAATCTCGTCTGACGTGAGTCGACTAAGAGGTCCTTACAGTTAACTACCCCCTTATCTTGTTCCTCATTTCATCTTTTTTTTTTTTTTTTGCTCGCCCCACCACTTTTATTCCCTCTCTTTATATATCGGGTGGCGCAAAAAAAATGTCACCCATATGGGAAATTTGAAATAAAAATTTACCTTTTTATTCTGAAAAAACAACTAAAATGTTGCCCAATGTTAATTTACATGAAATTATAAATCAAATTTAATATGTCTTCCCTCATTCTCAACATTTTCTTCTAATTGTCTGCACCACTGGTAAAAAACTAAAAATCATTGGTACAAATTTTACCATTCTACAACAATGGCGCCAATTTCAGTTGTTCCAAGAAAATAACTACATGGAACGAGTTTTCGAATAAAACATGAAGTAAAATAATTAGTCTTAATCAACTTTGTAAACAAATTAATTCCGATAGCACAAACATCAGAAAGAGATCGCCAAAGTCCGCTAGAATAGGACCGAACATTCAGCATGTGAGTGAGCTGATTTGTAGGAAGGAAAAAAATCCCCAAAGTCACAAAAGTCCACGATTAGGTTATTTGGGGTGCCCTCAAACAAAAAATCTATCTTAAGCGTAAATTTGTAACAATAAAAAAAACTAAAAATGGACATTGTTGAAGAGTAGCAAAATTTGTCTTAATGATTTATAAACAGCAGAATTGACGAGTGGTGCACACCATTTGAAGAAACTGTTGAGACAGGAGGAAGACATATTAAATTTGATTTATAATTTTATTTAAATTTTAGTAGTGTTTTCAGAATAAAAAGTTAAAAAATTAAATTTTTATTTCAAATTTCCCATAGGGGTGACATTTTTTTTGCGCCACTCGATATATATACTGTATATAAAAAAGATGAAGAAAAAAAAAAGTTTCTTTTAAGACTTTTTCTTATCTGTAATCTTTACCGTACTCGCTTATGTACGAGTCAACCGCAAAAATGGCAGTCAGCAGCAGCAGGAGCATCGAGGGTGTCAACTGTCACTCGTAACATTTTGAACCCCTAAAGCGCCCATCTATCTCATTAGATCCTCTCTCACACACACACACGGTTACAGCATGAAAAGAACGTTACGAAAAGGAGGGAGAAAAAAAACGTGTAAAACGCTTCTGAATACGTTCCAGATCGTCAAATTTAAAAGCTGCTGTTAAGATGTAAATAAATAAAAAAGTTTAATAAAAGGGGAGAAAAATTTTATCCTTTTTTTCCCCGTCTTTTTCTACCACCTTTCTCGTTCTCTTTACTTTTTTGGCGCGAGTATTTTTTTTATTTATCTTATTTTTTTTTTTTTTGCGTGGAATTAGAGACGGCAAAGATGGTTGTTGTTGTCACCGTGCTAGATTGAGTGGCGTCCGGAAACACTGTCATCATCAGCTGTTCAAATTAAGTAGAGAGGCGTGCAGCGACTTTGCTCGAGAACTCAATTCACCTTTGCCTGCCTTTAAAAATGGAGGTTAAAATTTTTTTTATAAAAAAAAAAAAAAAATGTAAAAAGAAAATATAGAAGACTTCTTTTATTCATCACTTTTTCACAGGTTACGAGTGGAAGCGCGCGAATGTATTTAGCAATAATGTTCTTGGAGGTAGGATTTTCTTACAAATGAGAGAAGCAGAAAAAGAAGAAGAAACAAATAAAAAATAAATAAGGAAGAAAAAGGGCAATCCAAAAAAAAAAAAAAATACCAGACATAATCACCATGTACTTTTCATTTAATAAGAATTTTTTTTTTCCATTTTAACCACTTTCATTAAAATGCACAGCAAAATAATGAGATTATTTTTACAAAACTTTGTGTGTATTGCAAAGATTCAAATTGAACCTGGCACTTTCAAAGTAGATGTTTTGCCATTGGAAAGCTACGCAAGGAGACCCCTCCAAGACTTACCGTAATAGTAGTCCCGTAACCCCAGAAGGGGAACCAAGGCACATTTGGACTCGGTTACGATTTTTTCAATATTGTCTTATAGTGAAAAATAATATGCAAAATTTTTCTTTTTTTTTTTTTTTTTAGTTTTTGAAGCAAAATGACTTTTGAAAAGGGTCCAAAAACTTTTACTCTTCTCCAGATGTTTATTATTGAAGTTCTATTTTGTTGTCTCAATTAAAAAATCATTTGATAGGTTGCTATTTGGGCACCGCGCATAATGTGTGTGGGTCAACACTCACCTACTGCACACATACAGTCACACAAAGACATGCAAAACAATAAGTGTGTGTATTTATTTTAAAATACACACTTTTCATTAAAAAATTCTCATTTTTTAAATTTTTTCTTGGCATTATATATTTATGCGCTAAATCAAAACTGAGTCGTAATCAGTAGAGGCCGTTATAGTAAAACGCCGTATATCCAAGTACGAGTGTACAGTATTAGTATAGTTTTGAAATACATGTACAGTACACTGTAAATAAAAAATTTTATTAAAACAGTCTCATTACTTTTATGCCACACCATGTAATTCTAATACTGTATTAAGATATTTGTAAAAATAACCTATTAAAAATAAATAAATAATCTTCGACTTGGCTAAATATTATAAACATAAACAATATTAGAGAAAAAAAAAAGAAAGAAGCTTTAAAGCCAGAAAATCCTTCTATTCAATACAAGAACGCTTTACTTTATTTGCCTATAAAAGTTTGAAACGCAGTCATTAACAAGAAGCAGGCGCTAAACATGAATAAAATTTTATTAAGAAGAAAACGGACGCCTACGCCATCCCAACGACAATATCATCATCATCATAAATTCCTTTCAGATCAAGTTCTAAATTCTTTCCTCGTGACTCCACCCACTCTTCTTCATAACCCAACCCTCACCCAACCGCACACCGCGAAAGTCGAAAAACTTGAAGAAGAAAAAAAAAATCCTTTAGCGAAAAAAAAATATATAATAATAATAATAATAAAAAAAAAAAAAAGAAAGAAGAAGAAAACCCCTAACGTAAAGAAAGTGAAACAGCATATCTAAAATTGATGGACGAGTAGACGAAAGGCATCCCAAGCATGCGCAGACTTTGATTCTATTTCTGTCGACGATGAGTTGTAGGCGGAGCTTAATAACGTCGGAGATAAAAGATTATAGACGTTCGGTTCAATCTTAATATATCTCACTTTTCATATTTTGCATTCTGTATAATAACATAATATATAACCTTGCTCACTTTACATTTTCGATATGCAGCTATAGCGCACCTATCGCAATTCTATGGTATCGTTCAATGTTGCCTTTTTCACACCTCGTTGATGACAACAATGACACAGCACGTGATCGGTTAACGAGATAATAATAGCAATTACAGCCGTGATAACAATGGCAATCATTTATAATAAGAAGGCGGTTCAAAAAAAAAATCCCCCAAAAAAATCTCTTCCCCCTCTAGTGGGGGTCGCTTGAGTAACTACATGACGTCACCTACATCTTCAAAAAATTTTATACGGTATATTATTCAAATTTTAAATTATTTTACAGAAATCTGGAAATTCGAGTTGTGATATGTCATTATTATAAATGGAGAAAATTATACCGTACAATGACGGACTTGGATGTTTCGTTGCTACCAAATCCTCCTAATTATTTAAATTACACTGAACTCGAATTGTTATAGCCTACTATGTAACTAAATCTACTGTATGTTGTGACTATCAAATAGATTAAAAAACAAGCGATTTTTAAACACTTTTTTGGAAAAAAATTCTTTGAAGTTTAGAATGTAAATTTGCTAAAATCTTGCTTGAAAAACTTAATTTCGTTTAAATGCCACCCAAAAATAAAAGTCAAAATTTGCATCGGGCGGCAATGTAACACGACTTTTAAGTTGGTCTTTGCCGTTGACTTTAGACGTGGCTTTGGTGCAAACGGCTCTTAATCTCTAATTTTTACAATAATATTAATTGGCATTGGTTTTAAAATTTATTGTAATTACGGTAATTGCGGGTTTGCTATCTTCCTTTTAATAATAAAATTTATGTTTCATAGCTAGCGATCAAATTTCTGATAGTCCGCTAATGGCCTTCAGTCATTTATTTTTTAATTAATGTTAATGAAAAACAGAATGCAAATGCACTTTTATCGTTAAAATAACATTTCTTAAATATGTCAATTAGTATTTAAGAAAAATTTATTATTAAATTAATTACAATATTAATAAACAACTTTCAATTGCAATCATTTTTATCGCTAGAATTAAAAGCATTATTGATAAAGTATTTTTAAAACGAAAACAAACCTCATAAATGTATGCATAAACCGTTACTGCATTTTGAAATGGTAAAAATTACTTTACTATAAAAAAACGTATTTGTTTTTAAACTAACAATAAATAAATTAATACCGGTATGTTTCAAATTTTAAATCATAAAAATGCTTAAAAACAGCAATAAAAAATACAACGTGGTTACACCTTTTAAGCAAACAAACAGCTGATGTATTATTTTATCGCACTTTTTGTTCATGTCCAAAAAAAATGTATTTATATAATTTTAAAGAAAAACAATTACGGTATAATAAAAACTTAATTAATTCGTTCATTCAATTGCAACTATCTCGATTTTAATCGTTTGAAAACTAAAATATCTGCATGTACAGTATTCATTTTTTTTTAAAACTAAATTTATATTTTTTCTGTGTCGGAAGTCTTACGAAAAAAGCAAATGAAACAGCATAGCAAATTTGCGGAGGGTGGAACCAATTGTTTTGCTGATTGCACAAACTAATACTCCAAGGACAAATACTTTGGCAAAATTTAAGCCACAAACATTGACATTTTTTTTTATGTCTCGTTGGAAAATTCGTTATCCATGTTTTTAAAAAAAAATATGTACAAAAATCTTCGTATAAATCCTACTTAATCTTTTCACAAAAATTTCATTCCCTGACGCAATCGCATTCCTAACCTGAATATTTTTTTCCTAACACATCTTTTAATCTCATCAAAATCTTTTAATTCCTAATATCCTGCGCGACTGTCTCATCACTGACGTCACGCTCCCTTTAACCCCACCGTACACAAAGTCGACAACGAGAGAGAAAAAGTGCAAGGGAGATTTGGCTTCGGCTTTTCAAACGTGATTGGGAATAATTTAGTTCTGAGAACCAGTGAAAAGACAGACAAATTAGCTATCCTTTCAAGTGTTTATTTGTTTGTGCCAAAAAAAAAAATCTTTTTTCTTTTTTAAAAAAAAGCTGTAAGAGTAGATTTTCTATGATTAATGCGTTGACAACAATACTCAGTTGACTTTTTGAGTGAACAAAATTTACTGCTTTTTCATTTCAATAGGAAGCAAAATTAGCAGTCAAAAAAAATCATCATCTCAATAGAAATCAAAGAAAATCATTGAGAAAAATTAAAAATAATTAAAGTGTAACTGGCGAGTGCAGGTTTCAACGAGTTAATTAACGTCGCACACGAAAAATAAATACACACTGTCGAAATCAGCTGCGTTAATCTTTGCTCATAAATCAAAGAAATGAGTGTGTAAACGGCTTAATAGGTCAAAGGTCGCACCCCTTTTGACACTCGACGTGCTTCTATTGCCTACTTCATTCTCCTTATCATATGTACAGTATATAATTTTTTTTTTTTTTCATTATTTATTTCTACTTGGTGTTCAACCCCTAGCTCATTTAATCGACGTGTCATTTGGCATCGTTGCCAACTCAATCCCCCCCCACCATTACTCGTTAATTCCCACCTCGACTCGAGCGTGTACGATTATGAGCAGCTTACCACGCGCATGCTCGACATTTTTTTGCAGCTTTTAAAATAAATAATTCAAATTCCAATTTTTGACGGGCTGGCGTTGTACAGTATGCGTGTGCGAGAAGCAAGGATTAGATTGACACGGACGAATTCGAGATAAGTTATTTCAAATATTCCGAAATTTAGGTCTTGATTTGTTTTCACCATGGGTTTTTGCGCGTGCGTATTATTCGTCTCGTCTCCTCTCTCTTCACCTTCGCCTATTAATAGGCCCACACACCGCGTTTTTTCGCCTGCCACGGTCTGCAATACCGTTCATCTATCCGGAACTGGATACAGTATTAAATAAAAAAGCTTGGCAAATTCCGAAATATTTTTTTTTATTCGTTTAAGATTACCGGTAAATTAATTTATTGCTTTTCTTCGGCCTCGAATATGTTGTTTCGTGGCAAAGAGAGCGGCGAAATCCGAGCCTGTACCTATCGTATTAGTAACACATTATAGCATTTTTGTTCAGTTCGAGTGAAGCGATTAAATAACGCTGAACGAAAAATGTTCGGCGAGATCAAACATTGATATTTTAAGACGAACGGGTTAGATTTTTTTTTATCTCCAAGTCGGATCGATAATCCGCTTTTCTCCCCCCTTCACGTTAAATAAATAAATTGTTTAAAAATGACAGCTCAAAAAATAAAAACATTTACTTTTTTAAAAAAAATATATATTATACAGTGAAAAACACACAGTGCAGTCAGGCTTAGCTTTGCATCTTGAATACTTTTCCAAAAACATAATTCAATTTCAAAAGATTCAGATCTAATTTCTAAGATTTAGTTTGGAAAATAATTTACATATCGGCTGTACTACCAGTACAATTATTTTTCAAACATTAATTTTTTTCCAACATGAATATTATCGCAAACCTTTTACTGTATACAGTATTTAAAAATGTTAAGTTTCTGTTAAAATCAAAAACAAGGTTTTTCACAACCAATCGCACATTATTAATTTTGTTTTGTTACCTTTTATTATTATTTATATTATTATCTTTTACTGGCTTCAAATAGCCTCACACACGCATTCACATCAACAACAACAAAAAAGACTATACAAAGTGTTAAGAATGTTTCGGTTCAGGAAAACAAAATTGGGATACCCAGACAGAAAAAGATTATTCTTTTTACTAAAACTCGTCATTTAAGACAGTTTTTAAAAAAAGTGGTTGAAGGTGAACAGACACATAAATCCCCTGACGAAGTCAATCATTTTTCAAACACAATTTGTAACCAACATTCACATCTACTCGCGGAACATTTGTGATGATAAACGGACACCGCACTAAAACTCTTTACAAAAAAAAAAAAATAGAACCCCTATTTTTTTATATACTTGATATTTATATTTACATATTTAAAAAAAATACTATTTTATAGCTTTTTTAGTTTATTTATTTTATGAAATAAAAGCACTTTAAGTGTATGCGTCGAATCTCGGGTAAACAACTAGCTAAGTTAATGTAAAAGCAACGCACGCAGATGAAAAAGATTCAAATTACGGTGAAAGTATGCGAAATTCCGCTCTTTTACAACAACAAAACTACTAAAAAAAAGGAAAATAAAAGGAGAAAAAAAAGCGAGTTTTTCGAGTTATTTTCCTTCACAATTCCAAAATAAGTCACTGAAATAATCTTTCAATGTTAAACAGGTGTTAGAGGTGGGCATGTAAATGCGGTCGAATGGCGAACCGAGGTAGTGGGAGTATGGGCGGAGGATGGTGCCGGTGGAAATAGGGTAGGGGCTTCGGAGTGGGCAACATCCCATACAGGAGAAAAAGAAGAAAAAAAAGAGGGAGAGAGAGAAATCTGGTTTTAACAATTCGTTTGCTATTTAAAAGATGGAGCGAGAGATGAAGAGGGAAAAAATGTAAACAAACATCGGAGTTGATCAACAAAATAAATAAGAATCCGCTTACAGAACAGAACGTAAGTCTACTCTAAGCATAGGTAAAGAGAGAGAGAGAACGGGATAGGCAAAAAAAAAATAATCTCTCAATTTTAAACAGAGTGACAAAGCTGAAAATTTCGTGACTGGTTGTTCGTCACGAAAATTGAAAATTTACTCAACCGAAAATAATAATAAAGAAAAAAAAAACTATCTCGAAAAAAAATATATACATCTATAATGAAGATTTGAGTACTAAAACTCGAGTTCACTTTTTTTTCCCCCGTCTGATAAAGTTGAACTCCTTACAATTGCGTGTGCAGCAAAATATATTAAGTTCCAAAAACAACTCACTAAGCTCTAAAAAATATCACTAGAAAAAAAAGAAAAAAAAAGCAATTATATTTTTAAAATCAAAGCTCCGAATAAAACATGCTTTAAAAAAATGAAATTATTCCGTGACGGAACTTCTAAAAATAAAAAATAAATTTAATAAGATCCAAACATCTTATCACTAACAATTCGCTCTCAAATAAAAATCTGGTTTAAAATAAGTTTCTTAACTCTTATTTTACGCTTATCTCAATTTGTTCTACAGTACGTACGTGTTAAATACGAAAAAAAAAAATTTTAAAAAAATTTTAAAAAAATGAAAACTTACTTCCGCCGCATTTTAAAATGCCGAAGATATTTTGAAAAATAATACGGGGTATTTTGTAGGCGTATTTTGTTTGCCGGTACCAAAACTTTAAATCAAGATCTAAATTTGAGAATCCTCCGCCAACCAAATTTTGTAAAACTTGGATTCTAAGACGCACTCTTAACTTTTAAAAGCAAACAATAAAAATACAATAATTTATTGTATTGGGGAAAAAAGGACCTCCGAGTTAAATACGAGTAAGTTAACCTACGTTAGTTTTCACGCTACTTTACTATCGGCAAAATGTAAATAGGATATTGAAAACACATCTAATCGATAAATTTGGGTAATAAAAAAAAAACTACTACATGACGATTCTACCAGAGCATTGAGTGTGCCAGGGCGTCAACTAACTCTTTTCCATCACGGCTTTGCTTCACCCAACCCGACCGAACTCCGTCATTTTTATCTCGAGGTTTCTCCTATTCTAATTAAAAATAAGACAATTTAAGATAATTTCGCAAAGTCTAAAACTAAAAAAGAAATAAATTTTAACAGCTATTTTTTACTGAAGAAAATATAATGGGAAAAAAAAATTATATCTGATAACCTTATCAGTGCAATTTTGCCAGTACAACCAAAACAAACACTTGTAATCCATGTAACTAAGAGAGGGGGAAAAAAATAATGATCGATATCGCTTTCAAAAATCAATTTCACTTTTCCTGCCTTCAACTTCTTTTCATTTCAATCTTATCCGCCAAATGACGTCACATTAAACTTTTTTTTATCGGGAAAAATTTCGAGGGTACCTGAGTATTCGTACGCGCAGGTATTCGTGACGTCACGCGCCACCTAGCACATAAACAAGCAATAAAATTGGCTGAAAACTAATTTATTATTATACTTAAGTTTCTTTTAATTTTTTTTTTTTTTAAAGTTAGCATTTGACAACATACAATTAACTCCCTTTAAAACAAAATAAATTTGTTTTTAATTGCATAGCAAGCTACCTTAATTTATGTAAAACAGTTTATCTTTTTAAAGAAATTTAATAAACAACAAAACTATTTAGTATATAAAAAAAATACTGTATGTGAATATTTTAAAATTAGCACACAATGTGTTTAATGCCTTATCTGTTATAAACTAACGAGAGCCGACCAATAAATCAATTAAAATCCCATTGTTTTTTTTACCAATCTGATTTGTTCGACCTTAACTTATTTCCTCATTATTTTGCAGTTCAAACATTGAAACAGATAACTTTCTTTTTTTACGAAAGTATTTCAATATAATTTCCTATTTTTAAACGAAAAAGTGGATATCTTCACATTTTTATCTCCTATTTTTTTTTATTTATAGTGAAACAAAATTGATTGACAATTTTATAGTACAGTACTTTAAAGATAAGTGAAAGCAGACGGAGTAAACCGGTTTCGTCATTTTTGACCCATATCTATCATAGAAACAAGTTAAAATCCCACCGAACAAAATATTACTCATCAGTCATTAAACTATTAACCTGAACATCTCGAAAATAATGCAATTAGGTCTAATTAAAATAAATTAGAAAAATTTAAAACCTTTTAATCACGTTTGACTTTACACTTGCAAATTTCAGCGTCTCTTGTCTGAGTATTTTTTTTAGTTATTATCTTTTTCTTTTAATTAAAAAAATGCGTACTGTACATTTTAAAAAAATATATATATTAATGAACTAACCTCAATGTAAAACTTTAAATCTTAAGGAAAATTACGCCAATTATCAACATTTTTTTATAGCGCATAATTCTCATTACTAACACATTATTTTCACACTTGCTGTTAATTGCTTCCACATTTTATTTTAATTTCGCAACATTCAAATGTCGATATAACGAAATACCCAAATTTAAATTTAAAAACTTAACTTTTTTTAAAAAAAATTATTAATATTAAAAATGCTTTAAAAATAAATACATGTAACGCAATAAAGCAGCAAAAGGTGACTAAAATTCCCTTCGGCTGGTTTTAATAACTATTAATCTTCGATGAAAAGCATTAATTTTCTTTTCATGACGTCACAAGGTGTCGAACTATGAGATCACTCGTATTCTGAATGAATGCAAATAAGGATTTTGTTTTTTTAAGCATAATCCACGATTTTCCACTCAGTAATAAACGAAAAAACAACAATTACTGCAAAAGAGAAAAAAAAAACCCATTTCCGCTCTTTAGAAATAATACAAAGTGGAATTAAAAATTTGAAGGAACCCTAAGAAAATACATCGGCAAAAACCTTAAAATACACAAAATCTAATACTCTTTAATTCTACGAAAACCTTGAACGACTTCAAAAAATATCAGATTTTTCAGTAAGTTATTATTTAAATTTTCTTTGCATACTGTATCGTGTGTCCAAACAAATCTGAAAGTTTTGAAACAGGAATAAATCAATCAAACTTTAATGAAAATTCAATAATTTTTTTATGTTTACATTCAGAAACATATCCGATTTAACAATACAAAATAACATCTGGCATATGATCTCCTCAACTGAGTCGGCACGTGCTATACGCACTCACTCACGTTTGACGGCTAAAGTTTTTGCGGACTTCTAGCGTGCACCTGCCGACTAGATACAGTAGCAGCACATGCCGGCAGGGTCTCGGCATATGCGGCGTACTGCATATTTTTCGGAAATTTCGTTAAGCGTGTTAACTTCTGCCGACTCAGTGGAGGAGGTCATATGCCAGATGTTGCTTTTCATTATTAAATCGGATATGTTGCTGAATGTAAATA
>JAQGAY010000598.1:0-23646 GCA_034698085.1 Polydesmus angustus | reverse complement strand
ATGCCGGCACTTGCCGAGATGCAGTCGGCAGGCGCAAGCTGCAAGTCCGCAAAAAGCATTAGCCGTCAAAGTGAGCGTCTGAGTACGTTTACGCGTGCCGACTCAGTTGTAAAGGTCACATTCTAAAAATTGTTTTTTATTATTAAATCGGAGATGTTGTTCTATGTAAATATTAAAAAAATAGTTCATTTTCATTAAAATTTGACTGATTTATTCGTTTTTTAAAAACTACGTTAATTTAAGGACACACGATACATTTCTACGCGATACTATAGATTATTTCAGATTTCTCACGTGGTTGCCACCAAAGGGAACAGTACCAAAAATTTACTTAAATATAAGAAAGTGCTTAAATAATACTTTCGGCATAGTTTAGTTTTATAAAAATTACATTATCATTTGCTTATGGAAACTGTATTATGAAATAAAAGAAAAAAAAAACAACAAATCAAGCGCGCCCTTTCCCCATCAGGTGAAAACAAGCATAATAACATGAGGTGCGCTTATGTATAAGTGAATGGTCTTACCTGGTTGAGGTGCCAGTAGAGTGATGTTTTGGCAATGGGGTCGGTGACCTGTGTGCAGGCGGCTCCGAAGATGAGAACTTTGGGCGGAGGCTTATCCACCATGTCGAAGAATGCCTTCATCCCAACGGCAGCGTCACACTATCAACAACAACAACATACGTCACGATTAACAAACAACGTATACGTCACTATGGCGACATACAAATGCACGGAGAAAGTGGTAAGTTTTTAAGGGGAAAAAAGGGATTTATCTCTGCACAATGAGAGCTCTAATTACATCGGCGGCGCGTCGACGCCAGCGCCACCACCATTACTCCCCTCTATAATATTTAAAGAAAAAAAAACGATATTAAAGGAAATTGAAGTCGTTTGAAGAGACAAGAGTGCGCGAAAGATGATTAAGCATCTCTCGCGCGCGCTGTATTCGCCACCGGAAATCGAATTTTAAGAAGGATTCACACGACACAATGGCTTAACGAGTCACCCATAATATCTCATATAGAAATCGCGTAAAAGAAAAATTATGGCCGACGAAATGGCGGGAAACAAAGGCTACAGGGCGTCGATAATAATAACTTAAACCAACAACGAAATTTATTAATATACCCAGTACTGAATATACTTCATTTTTTAGTTCCGGGTAACTTCGTCCAGCGTCCAACGCCCTCAATACGCATTACCGGTACCGGAATAACGAATTTTTCAATACACTTTCACTGTTCAGTTTCAAACTTTCAAGATGGAAAATGACATTCTCAATATAACATGGTAAAACTAAAAAGTTCTAGCACCCTTCAAAATGTGTAGCTAATACAGTAGCCTACTATGTTCGCACCAAGAAACAGGTTTTTGTGGAATTTTTTCGGCCAAGTTTCATATGTTGTAAATAATTATTGCAATCCGGTCTGAGCAAAAGCGTTCATACCGAAAATTAGTGATTTTGTGAAGTCAATTTCACGATTTTCAAAAAATTATTTTAGCTCCTCTATTAAAAAAAAAGATTGTTGCTTTCCACTTTAAAAAAAAAACAATGAGAAAAGATTTTATGGAAATAGGTTTGCAGAAGGCGCTTTTTTGGCAAAACACTGAGCACAATAGGAATTTAGAACGCGGATAGAGATTTAAAAGCGCCATTATTTCGGGGTGTAACTGTATAAGAGGGGATTTCTTCCGTGAATAGCTCTCCTAATACTTTGAGGGACTAGTCTTTGTAATAAAAGCAAAGTTTTATTAAAACAGTTATGCTACACCGTGTATAACGAAGTTTTTAGTACAGTATGACGATACCAGCACAATAAACATGACTGGTAGTCTGGTACCATGAATTTTCCAGCATAAGGGCATTATAAGTACTGTATACCGAAATTAAGAAATTCTCAATAGACTGTATAATACCGGGTGTCCGAAATATAACACTACAACTACCGTCGGCTATTAAAAAAAAACTGTCCATGATAAAAATCTAAAAATTGTGCCGTTTTACAGAATAACTCAGAAAATTAAAAAATAATTTCGAAGTTACCTCAATAAATAATAATATTATATATAAAAAAAGTTAAAATTCAAAAATAAAGTTTTTCGGAGACAAAAGTTTTCATGCTAATATTTTTTTAGAGAATATTAAAAAAAAAAAAAATTAAAAAAAAAAGATTGTTCCAAAAGTAATAATATTTTGATATTATGATAATTATTATGAATTTTTTAAAATAATGTTGCACGTTTAACCGACTAAAATTTAGAACTAATTCTAAATTATTCACATTTCGAATGTCTGCAGCAATGTTTTACTAGTTACATTGTTTTTTAATTGTTGTTACATTTTTGTTTCATTGTTATTACGTTGTTATCACAGTATACGACTACTGCAATGAGAGTCAAAAGTAACTTTTTCAATTTTAATATTTTTTTAAGTTACTAAGAAATTATTTTTTTACACAAAAAACTTTCTGAGTTTCTGTGTAAAATGTTTCCATTTTAAAATTTTTATCTTTTTTAGTTTTTTTTTAATAGCCGACGGAAGTTGTAGTTTTATATTTCGGACACCCAGTATAACGAATTGTCATTGGGTTGAATTTTGCTCTACGACATAGTGTTAGTACAACGAAGATCTTAAAGCGTCCAACGCCGGTTAAGCGCGCTTATTCCCCCTACTTAAAATAATATCAGTGGCTTGCATTCAAAACGCTTGATTATAAATGTCGGCCATTAACTTGAGTTGCCGTAATCTTTTAATCCGCCATTTTCTCCCGACTCATTCTCTTCCTTCAACGTTTTCTAATGTATTTGCCGGAGAGAATAAATATTTGCCTTTACGATTAACGAACAACACGTTTTTAATTTATGATATTTATACACGCGTAAATTTAAATTAGAAAAAGAAAGAAATCGTCTGCTCTCCCGCTGAAATGACGTCACGTGTCGCGCCGACCAAATTGATTCGCTGCTAATTACAATTTACGCCAGCAATTAAAATCCCGGCTTCATCGAGGCTAAGCTAATTAATGAGCGAAATGTCGCTTAAACCAACATCAAATATGCATCTACGGCAGACGGTGAACGGGAAAAAAACAAACCACTACATTTAACATGGAAAATAAATGCCAAGTGCTATTAAAACGATTTAAATATATACTATGCATGTTGTAGTAACTATATTTTTTTTTTATTATTTATGAGCTGTAATTGACGTCACAATGCAGGTTATAATTTGCATAACTGCTTGCTTCTTAAAACTATGTTTAAGCAGCTGTTTACTTCTTAAAACTTTGTTTATAAACAAATCTTCACAACTTAAAACTCTGCTCAAGCGAGTGTTTACTTCATAAAACTCAATTTAAGTAAATGCTTACTTCTTAAAACTATAATTAAGTTAGTTTTTAATTCTTAAAACTCCATTTAAACGAGTGTTTATTTCTTACAACTATAATTAAGTTAGTTTTTAATTCTTAAAACTTCATTTAAACGAGTGTTTACTTTATAAAACTCTATTTAAGCAAGTGTTTACTTCTTAAAACTCCATTTAAGCGAGTGTTTACTTCTTAAAACTCCATTTAAGCGAGTGTTTACTTCTTAAAACTCTATTTAAGTTAGCGTTTACTATTTTAAAGTTCGCTTAGGCGAGTGTTTACTATTTTAAACTTCGTTTAAGCTAGTGTTTACTTTTTAAAACTCTATTTAAATTAGTGTTTAATATGTTCAACTTCGTTTACGCGAGTACATGTTTACTTCTTAAAACTACATTTAAGCAAGTGTTTGCTTCCCAAAACTACACTTAAGCGAGTGTTTAGCTGCGCGTGTAAAACAAACATTAAAACAAATAAAATTCTGATATGCGATTCCCATTAATTATTAAATTGAAGTTCTTCAATGTTGCAAAATTATTCTACACATACCGGTAGTAATATTTCAAGTGGTTCGGTTTTTTCCGATCCCCGTGTAGGCCTATATACGAAAGTGTGGCTTAATCGTTCACTATGGAAATTATGCGAATGAGCTCTCCTACGTGTACGTCTAACGTAGGTGAACTTGTGGAGGAAAGAAAAAGACAGCTTTTAATTAGAAATGAAGCGGGCTAATAATTCATCCTGCGACAATTATTAAAAGGCTGATCAAATATAGATTACGATTCATTGTTATGCTAAGAGAGAGTGAGATTGAACTCGCGCATTGTTTGCTCACCTTTACACCATTCTAATCCGAGCCATTCGCATACATTTTTCCCCGTACAAAGATAATAACCGTTTTTCATTAAGGCTGATCCACACGTGAAACATGTTTGCAAATCGTCTGCTACCAAAATTAAACTTAACTTCCGTTTACTTTACGATAGGTAGTTTTTTTTTTACCTCGCGTATTAAGCGTTTGGCGAGACTCATCAAAACTCTCTAATAGCGAGCAACATCAAATACAGTATACGCAAATTGCGGTAGGAAACACTTCAAAACTCTTAATAGAGAGTTTTAGTAAACTTTACGAGACGTAAGAAAAAGCTACGTAATTTACAGTTATTAAAGGAAACAAAAACTGTGTTTCGGTAAAAAAATAAAATTCAAGTATTTTTCTAAGTAAACAACTAAATAATGTAAGTTAACGAGTAGAAAATAAAAAGGGCTGAAAGTGCCCATTTTCATAAACTTTTCATAAAAAGTCCCATCTGCTTTAGATTGGGGACTTAAGGCATTCTCATTACCCGCAAAGTCAGGAAAAAAGATTAATCAAGACTGTGTTCATTTTACAGATGTCTATTGGGTATTTATTTTTACATTTTTTTTTTGTTTAATATTTCATTTCAAAAATGTTCAGTTTTTAAGAATAATTTATTTTTGTGCCATTTTAAAGATGGTAAAATACGGGTAAAAAATAGCTTGACTGAGTGGTAGCAACAGAATGTTTTCGTAGCTCGTTTTGCTTAAAATGTACTTTTAGGGCATTCAACTTTTTTTTAAATTTATTTTTACGTCTTTTAATTTAACTTAAAACGCAATAAACACAGAACTTTTTCTAATTTTGAAATACCTGGTACGTCTAAATGTTATCTTTATGCTATTTTGTAAACTTAAACATATTTTTTCAGCTTAAATTTAATTTCATTTCCTTAAAAATAATCGAAGTAAATTTTTATAAATTATTCAGTGTTTACATTAAATGCAAACTTCGCAAATTAAAAAAAAAAATTTTTTTTATTACAGATGCAGTCATTTCAATAATATTTGTTCGATCAAAAATAATAAATGTCGTACGCAACATGCCCGCAAGTAAAGTACACGCAAATAAAATTAAAATATCGTAATATTATTGGAAAAAATTGCGCTTTTCTTTAAAAAAAAATTATTTATTGATTTGTAGGTAATCATAAAAAATAAATTTTTATTTTGAAAAAAATATGAACATTTTGCTTAAAGGTAAAAATTAAAAACAAGGTGTTCGTAAAGAAAGTGCGCACAAGTGAATTTGTATTAAAACCTTTTAATACCGGTAATTTAAATACAGTATTTCGATGACACAAGGAAAATATTACTTTAATAATTTAATTGTTCTATTCTGTGTTTAAAATACTCACTTTCGGTATGTACTAATACAGTTGGGTTCGTTTTTTTCCTCGTTCAATATTAAAAAATAATATAAAACAAAGTTTTAACGCTTCAGTTTAAATTTAAGAAAAAAGTTGATAATTATGTAGATGAGATGTTCGTTACCGAAATTCTAATTAGTATTATTAGTCGTTAAACGAAGTCTGCGAAATTTCCTTAATTAACCCAAATGACGTTAACGTGTCTTAACTAAATCCAATTCGACAAACTTAAAGGCCTGAATTCTGAAATCTAATTAGTTGTCTAAGCACGTACCACATTTATGGTTTTTTTTACTCTTTAATATAAAGTATGGAATATATTATGCAAAACTTATGTTAGAAGAAAAAAGTGGTGATTTTTGGAGGAAATTAAGATTTAAAAAAATAATGAAAATGTGTCAATTGGAGTGAATCAAATTAACTAATTTCAAGAATCAAAAAAATATTTGACTTTTTCACAGAATCAACGTGATTACTGATTAGCTAATGACAGGAATGTTGTGATTGGCGAGAAGTTCTCCAAAAAGAAAAATAACTAATGACAAGCTTGACTTTAAAAAATAGAACTAAAAATAAAAACTTAAAAAAAAAAAAAAAAAAAAAAAAAAACAAAACACTTAAAAAATCCTCATTGTAAATTCAATAAAAAACAAACCTGTTAAAAATTCATTAATAAAAGAAAAAAAAGAAAACTCTTACGGTATGGTGTTTACTAGAAAAAATAAAACTAAAGTAAAGTTTACAATCGAATGAAACTAGTTCACAAAGAAATCCACTAAAGTAAAGTTTACCGTAAAAAAGAGCACTCATGTGAAATTCACTTAAAAAAAAAATTAAAATGAAATTCAATAAAAAAACTAAAATGATGTTTATTTATTTATTTCAAATTTATAGTGTCTGTAATGGACAGTTTTGTAAATACAGTAAATAAATGTTCACTAACAACAACAAAAAAAAAACCGTTCCCTAAAAAATGGTTTCTTAAATTTAGTGAGCGTCGTCTTATACACTTGTACTATGTTTCCACCGCGAATCAGGTTTCAGTGAAACCAATTCGACCAAATCGCTTTTGACTTGCTACCAATCTGTTGCAAGCAAAACTACTTCCACTGAAAACTTCTAGTAATATGACGTCACTTTCAAAAATAAAGACTTTACAGACGAAGCCACTTGCGAGAAGAAGTTTGATGGAAACTGGTTTGGTGGATCTAGTTCCACCAAACTTTTTTTGAATACAAAAAATCTAGAACTAGCTTCATCGATTGAAACCTGTTTCAAACCACTTCCCGCTATTTTGGATCCCCACAACTGCCTCCACACTGCTCCGTACATATTATAATTTCATGACGTCATAAAATGCATTGACATAAGGTTGATAGCTCCATCGACCAATCGGATTGCTCCTCAATTAGCTTAACACAAAAGTTTGGATTAGCGTAAAAGTTGAATAGGAAAATGTAGCGCGAGAAAGCTATAACTTAATATTAATATCGTCTGCTCTTTTAATGCTAAAAGCTCGCGTGGTACCCATATAAAAAAAAAAGAACATTATAGCTGAGAGGTAGCGTGGGTTCCATTAAGCATATCATCATAAAGTATGGTATAGCCTAATCTAATAGAAGCTCAACCTTTAAATCTCACGGGTCAAAAAAATAAAAATAAAAAATAACCTTACGACGATCATCATATAGACATTTTTTTTTATTTTCATCTGTTTTACTAAAGATTTGAGTTTATTGCTACCATCCCAACTCATCCGCACCTGCGCTTTATTAACGCCATACGTCAGCAGATCCACTTTTTTTTTCTCTCTCTCTCTCTCTTTTTAAGATTGTGTTTTTGAGAGAGAGAAATAGAAAGCGGGGAGAAAAAAATATTCGAGAATTTTTGTTACTGCGACAAAAACTTTTTTTTTCGATTATTTGAAAAATGTTTATTGGCTTTCAATAATAATAATAATAAGAAAAGAAAAAAAAAAGCTTTTTATTTGCGAACGGATAAAAACTTTTTCAATTCATTTTTTCAATTAATTAGTAATAAATCGTCCGTAACTTATTTTCCCCATCTCAAAGCGCCATTATTCGGGGCTAATTTAGACTTGAGCCTATCTCCGATTTGACTTTAAAAAAAAACCATTCGTTCAAGCATTTTTTCGTAGCTTTTACTTGTATAAGTTATCGAATTGACCTGTTTAAGTGGGACGGGTAGGCTTTTTCATCAATATAAGTGGAACCAACTACTGTTATAAAAAGAGAAAATAAACTATTTTACTTTCATAAATAAAAAAAATAGACTATTTTACTTTTATAAGTCGAAGGAATAATTTAACATACCTCTTACAATATTGGCGCAATTGGGACCGCAGCTCCGCCATTAAGTGAATGGCCAAAGTTGCCATGCATTTTGGCAAAAGCAGAAGTGCTTTTTTTTCGGACAACGCTGAGTACAACAGTAATTTGAAGCGCGGATAAAGATTTAAAAGCGCCATTATTGCGAAACGCCATTAATGCGAATTCCATTATTACGGAGTATTAGTGTACAGGTATTTTACCTCTTTCAATCGACAAGGAAAGTTTGTTTTACCTCTTTAAATTGAAAGAACAGAATATTTTAGCTCTATAAATTGGATGAAATAAGCTATTTTACCCCTTTAAGTTGGAAAAACAGGCTATTTTACCGCTATAAGTGAAGAAATAACTTATTATACAGTTATAAGAAAGACAAAACAGACTATTTTACTAAATAAGTCACAATTTGACCTTTATAACTTGGAACTTTTGCTACTGCGCTTGTGCAAATAATTAAAAAAACAATATCAGCACAACAACTATAAATTCGTATGTTTTTTTCTAATAAAAAAAAGATGGCGGCGAAAACGTCTCTTTTTTATTATTCTCATTTACCGGATAATAAGACAAAAAATGCTTGGAAATTTTCCACCACTAAATCTTATTTTGGTGATAATTATCTTTGCGTTGGCTAACAGCCCTTCAAAATAATAAACACGTAAATTAAATTCGAAATCTCATCAATGTATTTTCCGTTCATTTTTCTAAACGTCATTACATTAGGCGCGGAAATTGGCATCATTGTTTTCGCTCATCATCCGCTTCCATTTTTTATTTCTCTTCATTTTTCACTCGACTCAAACTGAGAGAATGAATGAAAAAAAATTAATAATAATAATAAATAAAAAGCGGTATCTGTCGCGCTCCATCCATGATGATGTAGTGTATTTGTAAATGAGGAAAAGACATTAGATTGAATCTTAAACAATGCCTGGTGGAACAATAAAGCCAAACAACGGCTTTTACTTGATTAAAAGCTGCAGCCAAGAGATGAGCCCCCAAGATGGCAGCGGCACACGTGACAACTATCGATGGTCCAATGGGACTGCAAATAGCGTCGCCGCGTGTCCAACTTATTAAAACGGCGTTATACATATAGCCTAGGCACTATGATTTTATGAGCACACAAGTTACTTTGTTTAAACGAAATTTTGGTACGAGCTCCGAATTTAATACTGAAGTTTAAAAAGTGTGCGCAAGCGTGAATCATTTAAAACAATGGTTCATGGAAGACCGAGATTAAAATAAAATCTAAATTTAAATAAAATTGAGATTTAAATAAAACTGAGATTTAAATAAAATTGAGATTTATATAAAAGTGAGATTTATATAAAAGTGAGATTTATATAAAACTGAGATTTAAATAAAACTAAAGTTTAGATAAAACCGAGATTAAATATGATTAAGATTTACAGAAGATTTAAATTTGATTTAAAACTAAAATTTAAATATAATTAAGATTTATACTGTAGAAGACAGATTGAAATAAAATTGAAATTTTAAAAAAAATTGAGATTTAAATAAAATTAAGATTTAAAAAAATTGAGATTTAAATAAAACTAAAATTTAGATAAAACCGAGATTAAATATGATTAAGATTTATAGAAAACAGATTTAAATAAAACTAAAGTTTAAATAGAACTGAAATTTAAGTAAAATTGAGATTTAGATAAAAGTGAGATTTAAATAAAAGTAAGATTTAAATAAAAGTGAGATTTAAATAAAAGTGAGATTTAAATAAAAATGAGATTTAAATAAAAGTGAGATTTAAATAAAAGTGAGATTTAAATAAAAGTGAGATTTAAATAAAAGTGAGATTTAAATAAAACTAAGATTTAAATAAAATTGAGCTTTAAATAAAACTGAGATTTAAATAAAATTGAGATTAAAAATAAAACTAGAGATTTAAATCTAACAAATTTTTTTTGGTAAGTCCAAAATAGGGATTTACTCAATGAGAACGAACTTTTTGCAAACAAGATTTAGTGAAAACAAATTTTTTTAAACCGCGATCAAAATTTAAACCTTAAAATAGGATTCACTTTAATCGGCATAACAAAATCTTTACAAGTAAAAACAAGAATTTAAATAAACAAAACGCTCTATCAGCTGATGCCAAAGATAGTGTTGGGTGAATCAGTGTGAGCTACTGCAGGCTAAAAATGTACAACACCTAACCAAAACATAACCATAGCAACCGTCGTTCACCTTCAAACTGTTAAAAAAAAACTCCATATTTAATTTAACACTTTGACAAAAAAAAATAAATAACGACTGTATAATCACTTTGCCTGTAAACATATCCATAAGTAACGTAAAGCGCAAAACAATGAAAAAATGTTGATCCGGTGGGAGGGATTTCCGGTTCCCCCCTCGAGATTACGCGTGAAAAGGGGTGACGTTGCACGTAATGCGTTACGTATATTGCACGAAAAAGAGTAATTAAGTTTTAGCGTGACGTACTCGCTTTCCACACCCATCGCATGCCGCGCACCACCTGCCGACCAACTCTACCCCCGCCGGCCTGACAATTGAATTTCACGTGACGTCATTAACACGCAAACCGGAAGTTGATTATGCTGGAGTGTCATTTCCCGTCCGCCGTGGAATTGAATCCGCTGTAGCCTCCAAACGCTCTCCATTTATATTCAACCGCTGATAAAAGCTTTTTTTACTTTATTTAATTTTAGCCGCCATTTTCAATACTGCGCGTGTGCTAATTTAATGACGTCAACGTGGGAGACTCGTCGCCCATAATAGTTTGAAAAACCAATTTATTATTCAAAGCTTGCGCTTAAACGCTATACGATGCTGTAGCTATAAAAAGTAGAAGCGTAAACACGTGATACGCTCGTAACTTCATGCAACAGCTAAACCTAGATAAGCGGGAAAATGGAGGTAATAAATGTCTCTGTAGTTTTCATGGTCCAAAGCCAAATATTTATCCCGCTTACGGAGAATTTTGTTGTAATGAAACATTATTTTAACTAAAAATTTCGTTCTATTAAGTACAATAATTTTAGACTAAAAGTCGTTAAATATACACGGTGTTCGTAAAAAAAAAAAAAAATGCAGAAACTGAATTACAGTATTAAATCCCTTTGGTAATCTAAGTACAGTGTGTCCGTAAATATCCGAAGCTTTTAAAAAGCGAATAAACAAATCAAATTTTAATGAAAAGGAATTATTTTTTTTTTTAATATTTACATACAACACCTCCCATCTAATAATAAAAAACAATTTTTAGAATGTGACCTCTAAAGCTGAGTCGGCACGTAATAATGCGCTAAAGGAAATTTGAGGAAATTTGCATTAATCCTATGGTAGATGTCGGCAGTTGCTGACTGCAAGTCCGCAAAAAGCTTTAGCCGTCAAAGAAAGCGCGTGAGCACGTTTACGCGTGCCGACTCAGTTGGAGAGGTCATATTCTAAAAATTGTTTTTTATCATTAAATCGGAGGTGTTGTTGTACATTCATTTTCATTAAAATTTGACTGATTTATTCGCTTTTAAAAAGCTTTGTATATTTACGGACACACGCTATTTCAATGACACAGTGCTATTCTGTGCTTAAGTTAAAAATAATTATTCTCGTTAGGTATCAACACAAGCATTACACACACTCACTTCATCGAAATTGTTCCTGTCTCCCGCTTACGTTCACGTACATGGTCTAATGCACATTTTCTTGCGTCCCACCCCATATATAGGGTGTTCGTTGGATGACGTTAGTTTTGAAACATGAATAAATTAGTCGAATTTTAAAGAAAATAAATTATTTTTTATATTTACAATTAGTTAACGCATGCCATTTAATAATAAAAAAAAACCAATTTTGGGAATATGACCTCTACTACTGAGTCGGCAAATGTTATTGCGCTTATAAAAATTTCTAATAAAACTATCACTGATGGATTAAAAAATATGCACTGCTTAAATCTGGCTTAAATTTGACGGCTAAACTTTTCGCGGACTTCCAGCCCGCACCTGCCGACTGAATTTCAACATGTGCCGCCATCTACCATAGGATTAATAGAAATTATATTTTCCTTGAGCGCATTAACACGTGCCGATGCAGTTGTAAAAGTGATATTCCAAATAATTTTTTTTATTATTTTTAAATGTGTTAATTAATGTAAACATTAAAATAAAAATTCATTTTCATTAAAATTCGACTGATTTATTCATGTTTCAAAACTAACTACATCCAACGAACACCCTATATCCTGCCCTATATATTTTGTAGTTTCCCTAATAATTTAATAGAGGCATGATACGAATTCGATCAAGCTGTAAGGCTGTGATCAATGCAACACATAGCGAATGAGTATAATGCTTGTGTCGAGGCTGAAAAAAAGACATTTTATACACAAAAAAGAACAATTTAATGTTAAAAAGTCATCAAAGTAAAGTTTTTCCATGTGTCATTACCAAATGGATTTAATACAAACTCATTTTTTACGGACACCGCGTGTATTTTTTATTTTAAAAAAAAACTAGTTAGAAGTTTTTATCTCGTTGTAGAAAAAGAGTTTAAGCAATTTAACTAAAAAACAAAAGTGGTTTGTTGCTACCGAAACGATTAAGTGGATAAATGTACATGTATAAAATCCGCTGGCAAAACACAAATAGAAGAAAAAAAAAAGTGCAGATTTTGTGTTTTCCATTTCAAAAATAATGTTTTGTGCCTCATAAAGCTCAGCCCATTCAACATCAAAATATGTTTTCTTAACGCAGATTTATATAATACACATGTTTCTTTAAAAAAAAAAATAGAAAATAAAAAGCGAGACTTTTGTGATTTGAGTTGAAATTGGCTTCAAAGTGATCGACCGTCCAAGCAGCCAACTACATTAGTCTATGCTCAACCATCCTCAAACGACGTAATCGCCTAAAGGACAACAAATAAATAAAAAGAAAAAGTTGAATCGTCTGCAGCTCTCGTTCTAAAAACATATCAGAGGATTTCGAAACGAGATTTGTCAAAAAATTCACTTCAATTAAATTAACACGCTCGCAAAAATATGTACACAAACATAAAAAATAAAATAAAAACCGATTGAAGTTATGATTGATCGATCAATATCAAAATATACTACTATTATAAAGTCTCAAACATTGATATGCAACTAAAAAAATATCCTCTCGAAATACAATAATAATACAGTGATACCCGCTTATAGTGCGATTTTTGTCCGGTCCCTTGGAGCATGGAGCCATTGGAGCATTGTGTTAAAAAAACCCGCATAAAGTGCGATCATATTTGGGTCCCCAGAGACTAAAAACCTGAATAATAAACCCGCTTACAGTGCGCTTTACTTAAATAATTTTTTTTTAAAAAAAATGTATTTCAAATATAGGAATTTTAAAAATTGTTAAATTTCTGGGCAGTTTTTTCGTGCCAATGTACGAGTATGTAAAGAAAAGCCAAAAAAATTAGACAAAAAATATTTTTGAGCAAATATTTCATTTCACTAAGAAAATACTTTAATCCCGGTTATAGTGCGAATTTTTTTTGGTCCCTTGAATCGCACTATAACCGGGTTTCACTGTATTATCAAATGCTAACATTCTTCATTAAATTCCAATTAAGACATGTTGTAGATGCCAAAAAAAATAAATGAAAAAAATAATAATAATAAACGAGATTAAAATCGTGTTTAAAAAATTTCAATCTTGTTTAGTAAAACCGTTTTTTCAACTCGCCACCAAAATTTAAAATCAAAATTGAAACAGGTTTCAATTGGTGAAACTACAGGGTGATGCAAATAAATTATCTTGTTTTGAATGCTAATAAAATCTACATTTTTGATGATAATTTTTTTTTTTTTAAATGGAAGATTATAATTTCGGTTTTGATATTATTCATGTGTAATAAAATAACTTAAATTTAGTGGCACCAGCCTCTATGCAGTTAGGGAACTTGTTCTCCATGTTAACTACTAAATGGCATCAGAATCTTCCGAATAATATTTAATAATCTGCATCACCCTGTAGTTCGTGTTTATTGTGTAAACACAAAATGTTTAGCGGAACTGGATTCACCTCCTGCAAACCCTTTTACACTAAACCTTTTCTCACAAGTAGTTTCACTTTCACCAGAAAAACTTACTTTTTGTAAAAGAGAATTAAAAACAACATTGTTAACCAAAAAAAAAAAATCGTGAAAGTGACGTCATCTCGTTGCAAGTTTTCAAGGGAAATTCTTTTGCTAAATGCAGATTGCTGCCAGCGATTTCAATCAAAAAAAAAAAAAAAGTTTGGCCAGATTAGTTCTGCTAAAACCTGATTCCTGTAAAAAACTCAGGAAAGAAAATGCAAACCGGTTTAAAATCTCGTTATCATTCTACCAAAAAGATTTACTAAATCTCGAGTTAAATTTCATTCGGCAAAACCCATTTCCTGTAGCCACCGTCTAAAATTAACAAAATCTTCTCTGGACCAAAAGTTCACCGTAGACTATTATTAGCCTTCTCAAACCGGAAGTAGATGAAGCTAACTTGATGAAGCAACACGGCATCTATAAACAGCGGCGGCATTTAACACGACGAAATAATCGGCATTTAATCCGCCATTTTTGCTCATTTATCCCCACTGCACCCCACGCGATTACCCCTTCCGCTCCCCCTCAGCCCTAACTCAGCCTTAGATCTCGGAATAAGCGCGTGAGGAGTGAGACATGTGTTATTATCGGCAGCAGCGCCCTCTATACTACTCCTCGCATCACCTTATGTTTCAAGCATGGCCAACTTTTCCAATTTCATCCTCGAATTCACTTGGATCGAGAGGAGATGAAGCCGAGTGAATACAAAACACGAAATTATTGTAATAGAAGTCGTATCAATACAAAAAAAGAAGAGAAGAAGAAGCAGCGAAAGTCGTTTAACTGCTAAGCGGAACCAGCCCTATCTATCCATCGCTGTACTGTACAGGTATATAATATATCATATAACGCCAGCTGTAAATCTACGGCCGACACAAAAGTGTATTAAACGGCCATCTTGGATTAACGGCAACCGTTTTGGCTAAGCCTACTCCCTCCGAGCCGCCTTTATTAATCAATTTTGCCGCCCACTTCCAACGCACACCGCATCGCGCTCTATTTAATTAACATGCGCCTCCCTGCCTGCACGCATGCGCAATTTTAATGTATTGCATTTTTGCATTTACGTAAACGCGTTAAGGGGAAAATCTATGGACGATTGCAAACATCAGCGCTATAACGATTTTCGGAAAATTAAAAAAAAAAAGAAAATAATTACGGTAAATGAATTTAGTTTAATTAGGCTTACCCGGAAACTTATGTTAAATCACGTAAAAAAACGTAATTATTATTGTTTTTATTATGATTGGGGGCATAAGCTGATAATAAGGGAAAAGCTTTCTCGTACAATTTTCGATGAATTAAGAACTTGGTCGTAAGAGTAATATTTCCGTCGAACGCTGTTTCTTGGGCGTACAAATTTAACAAAAGATGAAACTAACTGCAATAAACGACTTGTGAGAAGTGAATTGGTGGAAACAGGTTAGACGAAAGGTGAAACCAGTTTCAATAAACAATTTGTGAGAAATGAATTGGTGGAAACAGGTTTGAAGAAAGGTGAAACCAGTTTCAATAAACGATTTGTGAGAACAGAATTAGTGGGAAAATGTTTAACAAAAGGTGAAACTAGCTTTATTAAACGACGTTTGGTGAAAACAGGTTGCCAGAAGATGAAATTAGTTTCTTTAAACGGCTTGTGAAAAAAGAATTAGTGGAAACTAGTTTAACAGAAAGTGGAACCTGATTTCACTAAACGATTTACCGGTATGAGAAGAGGTTTTTTTTTTTTTTGAAAACATGTTTGAAAGAAGGTAGAAATAACTTCGTTAAACGACTTGTCAAAGTCTAAAAGAAATGATGGAACTACCGGGTAGTTTATTAAACGACTTGTGGTAAGAGGCTTAGTGAAAACAGATTTGATAAAACCTGAAACCTGTTTCATAAAACGATTAGTGGTTAAGTAGAAACAGGTTGACAAAAGGTGGAACTAAAATGTGTCCGTGAATATACGACGCTTTTAAAAAGCGAATAAACAAGTCAAATTTTAATGAAATCGAATTAATTTTTTAATATTTACATACAACAACACCTCCCTTTTAATAATAAAAAAACAATTTTTAGAATGTGACCTCAACAACTGAGTCGGCACGTAGTAATGCGCTAAAAGAAATTTTAGGAAATTTGCATTAATCCTACGGTAGATGCCGGCACGTGCCGAGATGCAGTCGGCAGGTTTAGGCTGGAAGTCCGCAAAAAGCTTTAGCCGTCAAAGTGAGCGCCTAAGCACGTTTACGCGTGCCGACTCAATTGTAGAGGTCATATTCTAAAAAAAAATTTTATCATTAAATCGGAGGTGTTGTATGTAAATATTAAAAAATTGATTCATTTTCATTAAAATTTGACTTGTTTATTCGCTTTTTAAAAACGTCGTATATTTACGGACACACGGTACTACCGGTAGGTCCAAACTGGGTTCGTCTACCTTGTTTGGCCTAGACGCAACTAGGTTAACCCGATTCACGGTTTTTTCCGGTAACAAAAGCGTAATACCCAGTAGCCGCGGCGTACATGGTGGTAATTGTGAGCTAAAAGGACAGTGGGTGTGGTCAATTGATGACAGGAGATGAGTTGTTTTTGTCTCACGGGAAGTTTAATAAGCACTACCTCACTCACTCTCTTCACTTCCGCTACTGACTTTTTATGGGGAAATATATTTTTTTTATTCTTCTTCCGCTTTTTATTAGAAAAGCCTTCGATTTTTCTAACGCTTTTTCATCTCCTTAAGAGTTGTTTGATGGACACGTGACGTCACCCGCCGTAATTTTTTGATATTTCAGAGTAGAAAATGGGCTTAGGCGCTGATGACGTCGCTCGATTCCCTCGAGCGAGCGACGGAACAAGGATTTTCGTTTAACTTTTCAAATAGCGTCTTTAGAATGGCTTTAAGCTCAGGCTCCCCAACCAACACCCCAGCGCAAAAACCCCTTTTCTACCCCTACCATAGCCCTACCCCCGTCTTCCTTCTATTGTCGCCGGCTGCATTTTTGATTGTTCATATCTGCGGTTGACGTTCCTTCCCTTACGTTTAATTACGTTCTAATTACGTCAGCTTTAAATCGTTTCTCTCTTCTTCTCTTTTTAGAATGCTGTATTAGGGCGTTACGTACGCCTGTGCAGTTAAAACGCGCACGCGCATGTCGTGTTTGTTGTTTTAGTATAGTGGCACCTAATTATTATATAAAGTTCCGGTGAAAACGAAATATTATGGTGACCGAAATGACGTCATCAAAGAACATCGGCGGCATTCAAACAACCATAATATTAAGATGAAAAAAAAAAAAAAAAACACTGCTCTAAAATTAAATTAATTCTACTACGAAATTCTCTTAATAACGAAGAGCTTTTTTAATAATGCCAAATTGTATGGAATGCTACATTTGGCCACAAAAACACCAACAAAGCGAAAATAAATAAATAAAATCTCTATACTGTACTTACGCGTTGACTGGGATGGTTTAAACAGATCAAAATTGTAATTATTGGGAACGATTGAAACAATTGGCATTTAACAACTTTTTGTCAAGCTCTAACGCAAATAAAAAAAATAAAATCGTCAGTATAACGAAGTTCTCTTTACAACGAATTTATGTTTAAAATTCTTGCGCGGAAAATACATGTAATTTTTCTCTACAATGAAATCCTCATAAAACGAAATTCTATTTACAACGAAGTTTTCTATACTGTACAATAAGGTTTTTAGTACAACAAAAATCACTGTACATGTTCCTCAAAATTCTTTTTAAAACTCCATTTTATTTACAAAATTACAACGACGTTCTGTCTACAGTGTAACGAAATTCTAGTTACAACCAAACTCTATCATTAATAAAATTATTTTTACAACAAATTTTCTTAATGGAATTCTCAATGCAATCATAATTCGATATACGGTATCTCGCTATAACGGCGTTGATTAATTATGGCTCAGTTTCGATTTATAGGCCCAAAATTTTCGATAAACGGCCAAGAAAAAATTTAAAAAACAAAAATTTTCAAAAATATTACGTATTTTAAAAGAAATGCAGATACTTATCGTTTTGCATGACTTTGTGTGACTACGTGTAAAGTAGGTCTATCTAGGTAGTATTAAAATGAATAATTTGATATACGGCCTTTTCGCTTTACGGCCTACTTTCCTGGAACGTATCTAGGCCGTACTGTGCGTACAGGAGAATTTACTCTGCTTCCAAGTTCTCATTAACACACTCGCAATAATTCTATCTACAACAAAAACAATTCTCTAAGACGAAATCTTCAATTCAACAAAATTATCTCGAAATTCTCTTTACATTGGCGTAAGGAGGGTACAATAGGGATTATAGGGATCAACACTGTCATCGGGCGCCACCAAAAATGTTCGCCAAAATTGAAACAAATGGAAAAAAAATGTTAAAAACAATATTTTGTAAAAAAAAATAACCAAAATTAGTCCATTTTCCCAAAAAATAGTTCGCGTCTCGAAAATCTCATTAAAAAAACCACTGTTTCCGCTACTAAATTTTTGAACCGAGATTTAGTGGGTTAACTTCACTGATAAAGCTCGAACCAAAAATTCCGATTTACTATACTAATTCAAGGTTATATCACAAACAATACAGAGTTTGGTGGCTGATTCAGCTGAACTGGTTTGTCCTAGACGGAATTAGTTCGATCATAATGTAAGGTTTTGCGGCTAACTCATATCTACACAAAAACAAATCCACGCCCAAGAGTAAAAAGCTGATTAAAAGTAGAGCAATAGATTTCATCATAAAAGCTTTAAAAATGAGAAAATAAAAGCGGTTGAAGCGCCACCTGTCAATTGCGTCTCAAGATGGCAGCCGCCCGGTCGACTCCATAAAACGTCAAAACACACATCATTAACCCTTTTATTTTTTTTTATCCTTTGACGAGAAACAAAATGAAAAATTACGAGCGCAATCAACAGTTTTACATCATAAATCAATCAAAACAGAAAGGTAAGAAAAAGCAAGAAAAAAAAAAAAAATTTCCCCGGCTTCCGTATATTATATTATACGACGCCATCTTTTAATCTATTTTTTATATCTATATACTGTATTATAGGGCTCTACACCTGACTATCAATTAATTATTCACTCCACTCAAAGGAGAGGAAAAAAGAAAAAGCAAGTCTTAAAAAATAAATGGATGCAAAAAGCTAGGCTTAAAAAATACGTATATCGTATATTATACCGTAAACGAAAAAAATTACGCAAACTGTAATAATGTTGGAAGAGAAGAAAATAATATTATAGGTTATTTTATGCAAACACCTTGCTGTTGTCGTCGCTAACTTAATAAGGCGAAGAAATTGTTTAACTAAAACGCCGTAAAAAAATATAAAAAGAAAATAAACGACGACCATTTTGTTTATTTGACGGTCTTGCGTTTTGTGTAAAAAGTAGAATAAAAGTTATGGGCCAAACTTTTTTTATTTTATTTTTTTTTTCTTTTCTTCGCCTCCATTTGATTTGAATATTGTCGTAAAATCAATTGAAAAAACGTGGCGTCATTGTTTTATTATTATTATTTTTCAGTGAACGCGGAAAAAAACTACATAGAAAGTGTTTGAAATTTTTTTTAAATAACTGAAAATTGTATGAAATTTAATACAATTTTTCGTAACAAGCGCGTAACATACCACTTTCTTTTTATTAAAAAAATTAAATGTACTATTTCCGGTTTTATTAAAGGCAACCCGAATACTAACTCGGTCGAGCTACGGATTTTTTTCCCCACTTAACCACTCAACTCGGGCTAATACTCGCTGTTTTGCTCGACTGTGAATTTGTCAAACTGTTTAGACGAGTTTAATGCTTTTTTTTAACTCGCCACTCGACTCCCCCGTTTATTCGGTTAGTCTAAACCAGGCTTAAAAATTAACATAACATTTATAGTACAGTACTGAACAGTAAAAATTAAGCCGTTTTATTAAACCTTTTTTTTTAAGCAAAAATAACAAATTTAGCCCCCTTTTTTTATAGCAAAAATGACAATTTTAGCCCCTCCTTTTTTTTAAGCAAAAATGACAAATTTTGCCCCTTTTCTTAGACAAAATAGTAAAATTATCAACAATTTTTATTGTTTATGAGAATTAACTGCTATTATTTGTTTTGCCTGATGCTGCAATTTCCGGCTTACTGTCACCCCTGATAGTACATGTACATTAAAATTTATTCTTTGAATATTTTCCTTGTTGAAATAATAAAGTAAATAAATTTTCATTGAAAATTTGGCATTTTCTAAAAAATGTTTATTGAAATTAGAACCGAACCCATGGAATTTACATAAGTTTCTATGGGAGAAAAAAATGCTTCGATAAACTGTAATGTATACGGTATTTCGCATTACGACCAACTTCAAACAGGGGTTTTTATTGAAAATGTCATTACATTAGGTAAAGTATTTACAATATTTTAATTATATGCCAATTAAAATTTAATTAAAATATGCACTATAAAAGTTTGTAATTAAATTAAATATTACTTAATTAATATTCCAAATTCTAATAGATTTTTAAAAACATACCCTACGTATTCAGTTTTTTAAAATAATTTATTATTCTAATTGTTTGCGCAGCGTGAAAACAGCTGTTTCTTCACAAAACTCACTGTATCACAAACAGAAAAAAAAAATTCAATCTTTCTATACCGTATCATTCATGCAAAATCTTAATTTCCTCAAAGATTTTTTTTAAAAAAAAATGTCTACTCCATTTGCAAATTTAATTAAGAATTTATCTCATAATCGATCGGAAAAAAATCTTAAGAAAATATAAGAAAAAAAATATTAATCCTAAGTCTGCTTCAAAAATTATTATCATTTAACGATATTTTAACTAAAAAAAAAAAGGAGATGGGTTATAATATTAGAGGCTAACCCCCACCTCCCTTTCATTAATAAAAAATAATAACCTGGAAAAACCAAGTTTATCGTTCCTAGAAATACACGGTGGTCCAATAAAATACGCCAACCTCGAAAATTTCACATTATAATGTTTTAATGAAACCTACTGAAATCACCTGTAGCAATCTGCTTTGAGCAAAAGTGTTTCCACTAAAAATTGAGATGGTGTGACATCACTCACAATTTCCAAAAAATAAAACAAACTTTTCTTCTCAAATTAAAAAAAATCTGGTTTTACCGGTAAAACGTCTTGCGAGAAGAAGTTAGCTGGAAACAGGTTTGCAGAAGGTAGATCTACTTTCACCAAACCAAATCACACTAAAATATGAAATTAGTTTCAGAGATTAAAACCTGTTTCCAAAATCCGTTAGAAACTGGTTTGCATATAAAGTGGATCAAGTTCCACCAAACTTTTAGCGTTTACACCAAATTAAGGAACTAGTTTCAGTATTTGAAATCTATTTACAAAATCCGGTGGAAACCGGTTTACACATGGTGGGTCCGAGGTTCATTAGCAATTACACCAAAATATAGATCTAGTTTCAAAAATTAAAACAGTTATCAAAAGTTCAGTAGAAACAAAGTCGTATTAGAATTTTTCGCATTAAACAAATTTTTAAAATAAATAAACTAAATATAAAATCTTTTTTAAAAAAAAAGTGATGAGGAATTTTTTTAAAAAAAACCAAAGAAGCAAGTTAATTAAAGAAAATTAATACACCTAATTCTCTTTTTACACGGATTTTTTTTTACAAGAGTTTGAAATTTTACAGTTTCAAAATAAAATTTAATTCTCTTTTTACGCGAGAAATTTTGAAATAACACGGGTTTTTAACCAATTTTAAAAATATTTTTTCCTTATTTTGGGAATTTTTCAAATTTTTCATACCTTTATTTATGTAATAAAGGATAATTTGATAATACTGTATGTATTTTTCGGTAGCCCTTATATAATGTCATAGAATTCCGCCGTTATTATTTTACACGATTTATTTTTTACACATACTTTTCAGGAACGTATCCCCCGTGTAAAAAGATAATTACGGTAGGTGTAATTGTATGCGAACTCAGCCCTAGAAGTGTACAAGTGCAATACAATATTCAGAGAGTAGGGCCGAGTTCGGTCTTAGTTGTTCACTGGAAACCCACGAAACAAGTTAATTATATAAGTATGTATAAAATTATGCATAGAACGATGAAAATAAACATCAAATTATAAAATTCAAATTCCATTCTTAAATTTTTTAAAGCGGTAAATTTTTGATAAGGCATTTTTTATTAATATATTTTTTTTACTATGGTTCCGAATACGGTAAATAATACTCGTGATTCCCACCTGCTCGGAATAAATTTCTACCAACGCAAACACAATTTTATTATACCCAGATTGCATAATAATATTGGTGTTAAGAGAGAAGAAAAAAGCGTAATAATAGGCCAACTGACGGTGCTGCTACTACTCAAATGATAATAAACATCTTTCTCTCTCTCTCTCTCCCTGAGTCTCTCATTCACTTTATCCTTATTTTTAACGTTCAATTTTTATCTCTACTTCATTTTAATTTTATATCTTTGTAAATGCTCGGCGTGAATAAAATCCTAGTTAAATCTTCTTATCCCGGTTTTCAAAAAAATATTTAATCAATAGAGGGATAGAGAGATAGGAAGGGAGTGAGAGAGTTTATTTTGAAGTCGTAAAAACGTGGATTTTAAATTATTAAGCGTGTAATCTTCCTTTTATTATCCTATCAAACGTGCCCCCTAAAAAAGGGGAGGGTTAAAGTTTTAATATTTTAATAAATAAAATATGAGGTGCAGAAAAAAGATGGAGGAAGAATTCAATAGTAAAATTCGATTCTCCTTTTTGCATCTAAAGCGTTGGCTACTACGCAACTCAATTGCATCCTCAATAACGTCTTTTGCATAGCGACATATTTTGACGTCATATGCTAAAGTATATAAGCCCGAAAGAATAAAATAAGGTATTGAAGGGAATAAGCAGATATTTTAAATTTTTTCTAAATTTGACTACGGTAACTAAAAAAAAGAGAAATTTGTTCTTCCTGCATATTTTCCTATGTACTAGGGGTATTTAAAAAGTAAGTTTCCCTCATCAAGAAAAACCAAAATAATAATGACAAAATTACAAACAATATTTATCTACTTTTGTACACTATTAAACTAGATACACGGTAATTTTCACCCATTTCTGAGCATTTCCGGTACTTAAACAACAGCTTTTTGATTTCCTCCTCATCCGTATCTGCCGCCAATTTTCTCCGATCATTTTTATTCCAATTTTAATAATTAAATTTAAAATAAAATTTAAAAAATTGATATACCTGGTACACGTAAATTAATTGATAAATAAATTTAAAATAGATTTTTAAAAAAATTGGTAAAACAAAAAGTTTTAAAAGACACTAGAAAAAAATCTGAAAAGCAATTTGAAAAAAAAACTGAAATTTTTTTTTTAAATACAGTAAATTGAAAAAATTGATAAAAAAAAAGAATTGATAGAAAAATTGATTTAAAAAACAGCAATTGGCGGCAGATTTTTATAAAGTGGTTGTCAAAAAGCTGTTGTTTAGGTACCGGAAATGCTTATAAAAGGGTGAAAATTACAGTGTATCTAGTTTAATAGTGTACAAAAATAAATAAATATTGTTTGTAATTTTGTCATTATTATTTT
>JAQGAY010000597.1:0-23699 GCA_034698085.1 Polydesmus angustus | reverse complement strand
TACTAAAATACAAAAAATACTGCCTACAGTACTTAATATTTTCTATAATAATTTATGTAACCTCTCTGAATCTGACTTCGTTAAATTTAAATTCGTTATAAAGGCATTGCGCTATTCGTGCATATTTCAGGAAATATTAAGATAGAAATCTCCTCCGTGTCCTCACTCTGTCCATATTGTAAAAACTTACTAAATCATTTTTGAAACGATTCTGGATTCAAAAATCATTTTAAGACAGTAAACAAAAACCAAAATCGCTAAAAAAATTTGATTTTTTTGCTCAATCTTATTCAACTCCGACGATATTTTCCACAAAATATCCCGCAATTATGTACGTCACGCTTGCACTCAGCAAACTCGTTCAATCTTATTTAACTGCTTATAAATACATGTACTAGAATAAAACAAGTAGTTTCACAAAATCAACAATAGGGCTATAAAAATACAGAATTTGGCGACAAAACATAATACAAAGCTATTACGTTTACCATCATCTTACATTTAACAACCAGCCAATAATCCAGTTTGATTTATAATCCTCGTTTCACATTGATATTAATTCGTTAAATCATGTGACTAATATATGTTATTTACACAAAAAATAAAAAATATATACAGTAGGCCTATATCAAACAAATTTTAAGCAACATTTAAAATTTCGTCTAAAAAATCCGATGGCAATGAGATATTACGTTGAATTTGCATGCCATGACGGAAGTTACTGTATAGGTACTGTTAATTTATAATCCAAGAATTTGCATTTAAATGTATTTTTTAACAAAATATGGTAATTTATTTTAATAATTTTTGCAAACAATTGCTACATTCAAAATCAACTAAACTACTCCCACTATTAAGTGCAAATTTCTAGAGCATAAAATTAAACCCATAAAAAGATGCATTATTTGCGTAAATAATTCTACATTCATAAATTCGCTTAAAATTATGAATTTAAATTTTTAAGTGTAGGCCCGACTGTAATTTTAACCTCAAAATCTGAGTTATCACCGTGAAAACCCTGTTAACTGACATTCAGCTACATTTTAGCTGAATAATCGCTAAATTTGTAAGTTTCCGCAGTCAGCCAAAACTGATTTTAAAAAATGTTAAAATTTTGTCCAGCCTTGTGCTCGAGTTGAAAAGTCGTTCAGAGAACCAAGCATTAAACCATAATTCGCACTTAATAGTAGCAATAGTACTAAATAGTTAATAAATGTAGCAAAATGTTACGAAAATGGCAAGTTATTTTGTTATCAAATCTAAAATTAACCACGTCGTAATAATGCTTAGAGTGTAAAAGTGAAATGCGTCACGTGAATGACATAACCTTCTATTTATCGATTTTTTTTTGCGCGAATTCTTACGAAGTGAAAACGAACGTGTTTCAACTTTTATTTACACACCTCTTTAACTCTTGGGTCTCAACTAGCATAAGCATGCATAAACGTATAAAGTTGGAATAACAAAATATTGTAAAGTATCGCGCGTGTCACGTGTTAGTCAATCGAATTTTAAACTTATTTATATACATGTACAGTTGTTGGAATACAAACGCAATTTTAGTGAAGTTTTTTTTTTAAAAAGAAAAAAAAAAGTCACTAGATTAGTTTGAGAAAGAAAACTGATGACAAATTTAAAACTTTAAAATATATAATTATATTACTGATAGGATTTGTACGTGACCTTAATAATTACTTTAGCGCTATAGTTAATTAGTGAAAGGAAGGTGATAACAATATTAAATTTCGTAGTTTCGATTCATTTGCCTTCAATTCGATTAATAATAATATTATTGTTACTATTTCAAAAACAAAAACAAAAACAAAAAAATGACGCTTAATATAATATTGTACACGTTAAACATTACCTTTTTTTATAGTTAAAGAAGACGAAGGAGAAAACAAATATATATATTTTAAATTTTGTACAATTATTATTTTGTTTGGATCTGAAGTATTATCACATATCAATTATACTCAGTCCACAAACAATTCGTAGCCTTCTTTTTTTACTACTCATTAGAATAATCTCGTTATCTCTAAATAATATTTAGATATATCATTAGTTATGTTATTTAAAATAACTCGAATTTAAAATAATATTTAAAGTTTGTATAAAAAAAAACAATCTTTTGTCAATAATTATTGTCAATATTTCCATTGGATTTTGGACACATTTCGCTTACAATTAAATCTTAAAAACGAAATTATTATTTCAATCTTTCGAGTGCCGATTCAAATGTCGCTTATAACACCTCAATATGAACAGTCATGATTGTATTAAAATAGATAAATTATTTTGACTTTTTAAAATAATAAAAGTACATCTTATAAATAAGTTGACATTAATATATGATAAATACCTAAAAATTGTCCAATTAAATTTTCAGCAAACTACATCTCCTCTGGAAGCCTTCCATTTCATCTATAAAAAATAAGCATTATAGTCTTTAATGTAAATAACAATGTTGGGTTAAATTGTATACGGTACTTAAATTATCGCACTACAGTATTGTTTTAAACCTATAAGTTACTTTTTTTTAAAATAACTTAATTTTTAATTTATTTTGATTTTTTCTACAATGCTAATACAAACTTTTGAGCTTATTTTTAATGAAAAAACACCAAATTTCTACTCCATTCAAAAACCAGTTCTTCCAAACAAATTATTGACGAGTAAAAAAACCAATCATCGTTTTTAGCAAAAATGAGTTATTAATATAATTGTACTGTATGTACAATAATAAAAAGTCTGAGCTAACCCATTATTTAAAGTTTTTAAAACTTTATGTCACTAATGTAATAACTCATCAGACCTTTCACAGTACAATGTACATGTAAATGATGTAATCAAAAAAGGTATTTTTTTCATTAAATAAGCCACCACGTTTTAACAGAAACACTGCTTAACAATTACAGAGACATGTATAAAAAGGGGGAATTTAAACCAATTTAACTTACACCAATTATTGAAAAAAATTTAAAAAAATATAAAATATCAGAAGATAAAGTTCTCGAATAAAAGTTATCTGTCAATATTTTTTTTTAATTTATGGTGCCTCATACCCTCATTATGGTACCGTACTAAAACAAATCTCCCCAAATTGCTAGCATAAAAGTACAGGCAGTCAAACAGAAAATCAATTATGATGTTCAATGCAGTTTAACATGCAAATGGATGGGTTATGGTTTTGGAGCACCATGGGAAACAATTTCATTGGAAGTCCACATTTTATTCATGGTACCTTGACCTTGACTTCAACAGCATAATTATGAGAATAATTATAAAAACATATTGACAAACAGTTTTTATCTCTCACCATGTCAACAATCCCCCGCTTAAAATCCCTATGTTGAATGTTAAAATAATATATATCAATAGTTGATTCTTAATTCTGTATGCTAAATGAAGAGTTAGATTCAGCTCAGCTCGAAGGCTTTTGTTGATTCCAGATTACAGCTGCTTACATGTAAACTGTAGTCGCATAATAATTTATTGTATTTACGTTTGAAATGTTTCGATCGTCAATTCAATTAACAAAATATTCATAGTATCTCATCTCATTAATAACTGATTCCACAAATTAAAGTTGCCTATTTCGAAAATTACACCAGAATTATAGCACCAAAGCTTTTCAATGGCCACGAGCCGTAGATCACGAGTTGAATATTAATAGATACGGAGCCCTACATACATGTAGAGCTTCCATCGTTATATATGGTAAGTGCGCTAACTCAAAAATGCAATTGTAAAAAAATGTTAATACATGTACAGTACTATAAAATTAAAATAAAAACTAGGTTTTACCTAAAGCATGAAGATCTTGGTGAAAGTCACGAAGCACAAAGCGCGTTCAACACCGATCTACACAAGTTCACAATAATAATTAATATGTTACTGGTATTATAAAACCAATTTTTTTCGCAAGACGCCATCGTCAACGTTTTTAAAACACCGGCATCAATTTTGTACTTTGCATTATATTTTTTAAATAATTACAATAATTATAATCACGAAATTAACTAAATCAACTAGTAAACACCGCGAAAACTACACCGATATTGCAGACAGCTCACGGAAACATTTGGGGGTTTAAATAAAGCGATGTTATTCACACTCTTTGTTAGTACTAGCCTGAAAAGGTAAAATGAAGAGTATCAATAGTCTCCAACTAATCTAACTCTTATTGAAAGTTTATCATTGGGGTGGATGATTGGACACTTTAGTATTTCCCGCTCGTTTTTTTGGCGGTAAATGCATTTAGCAGCGCCATCTATCGGCGCTCTGGAAAGGAAAAAATAGATTATGACGAAATTGTAGACAAAGCTGTGTCGATTAAATTCTCAGCTAACACTTCAATTTAATTTACTATATAATATTATATAGTAAATATTGCGTATTATAAAGGTATACCTTGAATGCTCTTGTTGACATTGTGCTCAGTTTGAATAAATGCTTGTTAAAATAAGCAGTTGAAGGCAAACAAATAGGTAACGTATTTGCTGTTTATAATTTCACCAACTCGATTTTCATGTGTATTTAGATGCAAAATTGTGGTTTTATTCTTATTATTTTTAGGTAAAGTGTTTAGACCTAGATAATGGACGACAACATTATGTCGGGCAATTCTGTGGATAATTTAATAGATGTAATTGGAGGTAATAGTGAACTCAAATCTCGATCTTCTATTTCTAGTAAATGACTTCTCCTTATCGATTTCCATTACTACATTGTAATAGAAAGTGATGTTGGTAATTTTTCATCGTGTTCAGGTACTAAATCCGGTCCTAGAATGCGTCTCCCAGTGCCACTTACAATTAAAGAAGAAATTTCGCCTCTAATGGATATGGGTTCGCCTTCATCGGTTCAAAATCGTCGCAGGTAACCTATAAGTTAATAACGAATTGATGAATGAATTGAGGATTAATGACAAGAGCGTGTAAAAAAATAGTTCGTCAAGATCGATTAAAAGGAAAAAATTTGATGACGAAGTAGTAGAAAGTAGCTTGATTAAAACAAGTCGACCGTCCAGACCAATTTTGTCTTCTACTTCAACCACGACGATGACCCCGATGCCGATAAATACCAACGTGATTGGATCCGTCGTCGAAACGGGCAGTCCAGGTATTTCTGCTCAAGTTATAAAACCCGGAACTGTGCCAAGCACAGAAAAGAAAAAGGTATTTGATACGGATCATGAAGAAATATTAAACAAAAGAGTTCATAAAAATTCTATTTAGCCTTCAAAGTCTTCTACCCGAAGACTTAAAAAATCGAAAAGTTCTCATTCGGTGGCTGCAAAAGATGTTGGTCGTTGGAAACCCACCGATGATTTAGCTCTCATTACTTGTGTTCAGCAGGTAATCTCTTAATTTAACGTTAATTTAAAATAATGTATGCATTTTTCATAAATATGTTAATTTATATTAGACCAGTGATATCGCGACTGTTTATCAGGGAGTAAAGTTTTCTTGTAAATTCACTCTGCAAGAAATTCAAGATAGATGGTACGCTTTACTTTACGACCCCGTTATATCAAGGTATGGGATGAATGGAATCAATTATTTTTGACTTGCATAATAATTACCGTACTTTGATTGCAGAATGGCAGTGAGTGCTATTAAAATGTTGCATCCTGAAATCGTGGCAAGTGTACAGAGCAAGGCACTTTTTAGTTCAGCAGAAGAAGACTTGATAAAAAAATTTGGTCCTGTACGTAAAAATTTGTTTATTTTTACCCATTCCCTTCTAGTTATTCGAAACTTTATGTCAAATTTCGAATAAAAAACCAAATCAAGAGAACAAAATTGAGAATCAAAAAGTTTTGTTCATATCTGCGCAACTGTATAATTAAAATGTTCATTCAAAAAATATTTTGTTAGTCAAATTGAGAATTGATTACCATTGCTAATTTTTGCTATTTGTAGATGGCTCAACCAACTTTGGAAGTGCTTCAGAACCTTTTGCAGAAACATCCAGACGTTTTTCATCCCGCTCGAACTCCAAAATCACTTTACAATCACTGGTTACTCATGAAACAATACCATCTACTTCCCGATCAACCAAGTAATATTCTCGTGGTTACATGTTATATTTGCATAAGAAATTCTTTCTCTTTTAATAAGATTTGAAAAATTTTGATCTCAAATACTATGAGAAAAAAGTTTTACTTATGTAAATAAATAAAATATGTTCACTTTATTTAACAGTTCAACCCTTAGTTAAAGGTGATCCAGTCTTAAGTTTTTCAGACGCTGAAGATCTTCTCAATGACGACGAGTTACAGTAAGTTTATGCACTTACTTTAAAATAAACAAACTTAAACTAATCGCCATCAATTAACCTTTATTAGTGACCCTCACGATGAAGCTTTAGAACAAGGTAAAAACAGTTCTGTAGTTAAAAAATAAATTAATTGCAATCAAAATAGCTAACGACTTTGCAATTAATTTTCTAGAACTAGCAGTGGCAGATAGAAAAATGAAACGAGAAGTTCGACAGCTGGAAAACGAATTACCAAAGTGGCAAGTGATGGTAGATAGTGTCACGGGAATAAGTATTCCAGATTTCGATACCCAAACGTTAGCAGTTCTAAAAGGACGTCTAGTTCGATATCTGATGCGGTCAAGAGAGGTAGCGAAAACAGAATATTTTTTTTTACATTTTTTCGTAACATATTTTAATGCCTTTTTTATTTTATTATGTGTAGATCACTTTAGGTCGCTCAACAAAGGATAACACTGTTGATATGGATTTGTCATTAGAGGGACCAGCTCTCAAAATTTCTCGAAAACAAGGAGTAATCAAAATGAAAAATAACGGCGAATTTTACTTGGCCAACGAAGGAAAACGACCAGCATATATCGATGGAAAACCAATTTTGATGGGCAACAAACATAAATTAGGCAATAACTCCGTTTTAGAGGTTAATAATTTTATAATTTAATAAAGTTTTGCATAAATAAGAAAACAATTTCTTGTTTTTAGATTGCCGGGCTCAGATTTATTTTTCTAATTCACCAAGAGTTAATTAACTCAATAGCTGCCGAAGCCATCAAAACTGGTGTTTAGCAATTATGTATGTTTTACTTTTTTTTTTACTATTTTTTGTTTTGGAAGTGCTTTTTTTCGCATTAAAATATAATTTTGTTCATATTTTTTTTTTTGGGTTTTTCTAACTCTTAAATGACGATGTAAAATAAGACAAGAGAAACAAAGAACGATAGCGGACGGAAGCAAAAATTAAAAAGAAATAAAAGAGGAGAATAGTAGAACCTTAAAAATGTGTACACATATCGATTCGTTGGGTTCGAATCAATCGTTAAAACGTCGTCATCGTTTGATATTCAACTGACACTGACCTCGATAGTTGCATTCCAAACGCATTCATGAGTCCTTCAGAGTTTTTAGCCGCCGTTTGTTTCTGTCTCCTATATTCTTCGTTATAAACTTTTAGTGGTTCACTATTGAAGATGGCTTTCTCGCGTTTCTTTAACATGTATTCGCTCGGAGTTAACCACTTAAGTTCTTGACATTCATCGGCAGTCGGTCGTTTGCTAAGAAGAAAAAACATTGATTTGACTTACATGTAAATAGAAATTATAAAGAAAAATTTTTACATTGGCGTCTTTTTAAAGATAGCCATTAGAAATCTTTGGGACTCCTGAGTGATTTCTTTATGCAAGTTTTCAAATCGGTAGCGAACGTAGTTGATGTTACTGATAGTTTCTTTGGTAGTTTCTCCTTTAAACGGCGACACCCCGCTTAACCTGATGGAAAAGTAATTAATTACTATTGAAACTTAAAATAATGTTTGTGTTACAATATATAAGTGAGAACTCCAAGGCTCCAAATATCGGCGTGTGCCGACAGATCTTCACCGTTAAGGACTTCGGGTGCTACATTAATATTTCGGTGTTAAAAATGTTACTTGTTTATTTAATGAAATATAATTCTCAAACCTAAAAAGTCGACGTTATCCTTATTTTCTAATTTGGATGGTACGTAGTTGGCTATACTTTGTGCGGATCCGAAATCGACTAATTTGACGGTCGCACTGTTCAGATCTGATACGACTACATTGTCTGGTTGTACATCCAAGTGAAGAATTCGTCTAAAATGAAGATATTCCAAAGCATCCAATACCTACAATTTGAAACGTCCAGGTGGTAAGTCATATAATTTATTTTATTCATCAGATAAACTTAAATAATATTATTTTAAAGTAGAATACTGTACATTATAGAAACAGCATTTACCTGAGCTGTAATTCTCGCAACAACATCTTCGGTGTAATCTTTACCGCGTGTTAGATAAGTTATAACGTCGCAACCCTGTAATTTTTCCATGACTAGAATACACATATTTCCGAAATGGTGAGCTGATTCCAAAGCTGCAACTCCTTCGTGACTTAGACTCTTAATGACATCGTACTCTTGTTCTGCAGCGGAAGACCATTGCAGTAACTTCGCCGCGAATAATTTTTCTGGATCTTCTTTCAAGCAACATTTTACTGTTACTGAAAACTTTCCCCTAAAAATGTTAAAAGAGTAATTTTAAAAAAAACCTATTTTTAAAAAATTTTCTAAAGATTAAATTAACTAAATACTGACTTTGAAATTTCGGTTAAGAAACGATATTTATCTGCCGGATTATTTTCTGCCATTGGCACGGGATTTCTTTCTTTAGAATAATCTAATAGTGGCCTCTTCCTGCTTTCTTGTTCCAAACTCACATTATTTTGGTTACTTTCCGTTAACTCTTGTTGATGCTTCATTGCACAACTAATCGATACTTTCGGAGAACCTTTTCAAGAATTTTACAATGTAATTTTTGCCGAGCAAAATTAATGTCCGTTTGGGGTCTCGCTACTAACCTGCATCTAAAGTTTCGATATTATCTAAAGAATTACTGTAATCTCCCCAACCAAATTGATTTTGGGCTCTTAAACGGAAACTATATTTGGTTTTTGGAGATAAACTTCTTACGACAAAAGATTGGTGGTCAATATTATTCCTAACTTCTCTCCACGTTGGTTCATCTGACAATTAAATTATTAATAATTTTTAACTTATAAATTTTGCTCAAAAATCTTACCTGATTCTTTAAATTCGAGACAATAGCATATGACAGGTGAATTGCCATCGGCTTTAGGGTAATGCCAAGTTATCAAAGCTTCTGTATCCGAAACTTGAGCAACTTCCAATGCATCTGCTTTTCCTGGTAATTCTGAAATTGGGCAATTTATTTAGTCCAACTTGCATATTAAAGAGTTAGCAGAATTTAATAAACTACCTCCTTGCTTTAGTCTCGCGCGACACACCACTTCTCCGGCAACATTTCTGGCTACTACTTTGTAAAATCCAGCGTCGAAAGTTTTTGCTGTGTTAAATCGTAGGATAGATCGACCCGATTCATCAATAATTTTAACACGATGAGTTTCGGTCATAACCACATCATTTCTTTACATAAAATAATTTATTAGACAAATTATTACATTTATTATGAGACTTAATTTTAACTCACCGATACCACGTAATAACTGGTTTAGGTTCACCAATTGCTAAACATGAAAATTCAACGACGTTACCCTCAGTTAATGCAGTATCTCTAATCTTTTCTCGGAAATACGGAGATTTTTCTAATATTTTATAATATACAATTTTGAGGTATGGTATTTTTTTATCAATGCCAATTGCCTTTAGTTCTTCAAACTAACCTTCTTCTCGTGGCAAAAGCTCTTTGATTCTATTTTTTGTTTCTGCTCTTTGACTAACTTCTGAGCTAATTCTTCGGCGAACCCCATCCAATTGTCCTTTTTTCTCGTCGTCAATTTCTTCGTCCATTACATCCGTGAAACGACGTCTTTCTCGAACAGTAACCTAAATACAAATTTTATTGAAAAGATTGTCGTGTCAATTAGAAATTAAATTTACCATTTGACCAGATAAAGTGTCTTGCAGTCTTAATCCTAGCGATGGACTTGCGCATCCAGCGACTCTCATATATTCCCTCAATCTCAACGGGAAATTAACATCTCGTAGCTGGAGCAAATACGTATCGGGTCCATTCTGATATCTTCATTAAAAATGAATTGGTATGAGCTGTTTTAATGTAAAATTATGTAGACCTAATATTACTATACCTGCTATTAGAATCTGCGTATCCCAAATCATAATTAATGGGTTCTCTGTCATTTTCATTAACGTGATCCACATATTTTGGAGGTTCAAATTCAGGTTTTGGTATAATTGTAGTAGGGGAGGACTCGGGGCTGCTTGCGGGCGTATATTTCTCCCCAGGAGGATATACCATTCCACTGGGGTGATCGAAAGCATAAGTTAACGGACGACGGCGATAGAAACGATCGCAAGCGCTGTTTCGAATCTAATTAAATAAGAAATACTGTAATCCCTATAGGCAACATTAAATTTCACATAAAATCAAGTGTCTTCCTACCCAGTCTTTGTATCTTCGGTAATAATCCCTTAATCGATCGGTGCTTAAAGTGTTTCCTGAACCAGGTCGATCGGCATACTAAATAAGTTAAGAGTGAGTCAATAAAATTATATTTCTAATTTTTTTTAAATAAAAAAAACTAACCCTCAGCCATGGGTGACTTAAAGCTGCTTTAACATCCATTCGACCTCTAAACGAAGGAATAGTAAATGTCAGCACTATCAATGTGTAATATTGTTATGATGAAGACCAGGTGTTAAAACTTACTGTGAATCAAAAATCAGTAGTTTGGAGATAAAATCTTTAGCTTCGTCTGATAAATTGGTGAAAACGTCTTGATCGAACGTTAATTGTCCAGCCTGTATCCTCTTGAGTGTTTCGCGATCGGTTTCTCCCAAGAATGGAGAAATTCCACTTAACCTATAGTAGCATATAAAATAAAATTGTCATTACCCGGTATTAATGTTTATAAATATTTTAATATAAAACTTACAAAAGATATGTAATAACTCCGACACTCCTGAAATATTTAAAATAGTAGCAGTATTGAATTACATGCACATCAAAAATAATGAAAAAATTTCCAAGTACATGTAGTTTAATATTTACCACATATCGGTTGGGTAACCAACTGGTCGATGATTAATAATTTCGGGAGCCACAAATTCTGGCATTCCAAATTCCTGATAAATATCCTTATTTTTCAAAATTCGACGAGCCAATCCAAAATCACAAACTTTAATGTCGTCTCCTCCTGGTTTTGATAGCAATATGTCGGCCGGCTAAAATTCAATCGATGTCGTAATTTATGAAATGAATTAATACTTTTATTAAAATTAATTTCATAATTTACCGATAAACCTAAATGTGCGATGCCCTTGTTATGCATGTGATCTAGACCCCATAAAATCTGCCTTATAAAATTTGCTATTTCGCTTTCCGTTATTGTCGTTTGTTTGCAAATGGTATCAAATAATTCACCACCAGCAGCGCTAATATTATTAAATGCCAGTTAAAGGTCACAATTATTGCAAAGTTAATAGTTATAATAAATACAGTATTCGAAAAAATTGAAAAAAAAGGATACAGATCTGTGAGAATAGTCACCGCATTTTTAGTTTCAAATGCATCTCTTGCTCTGATCAAATATCTATCGTGTAATTGGTTCATGATGTCCAGCTCTTGGTGCATTAATTTTTTAATATCGCCTTTTCCGTGCATGCATTTTGCTGCATAACTGTTTCCTGTTGATCTTTCTACAGCATGATATACTATTCCCTGCGTTCCTCTAACAATATTAATTTTTTTAAAAAAAATTGTAACATAAAGATGAATTTAATGTTATTAAATACCTTCCGAGCTCATCACCAATATCATAAAAGTCTTCCATTGCTTTAGGTCGGGCTCGAATATCTCTAGCATGGCTGTACTTAATAAGTGCATAATCGTTTTCATCCTCTGTTTAATTACTAAAATTAGCAAATTCGAAATATATATTAGGTTGAAATCTGCAATTTTACCCTCAATAGTAAGCATTGCAGATGAAGTAGCCATTCCGGCAATATTTCTTGCACAACAAGAATACAATCCACCATCTTTGCTTATTGTATCATCAATGTATAACGTGCATAAATCAGGTTCTTTCCATTCAATCTAAAATAAATTATTTATTAATTTTTTTCCCTAAATATTTTCAAAATTTAAATACTTTAATGCGTGAAGAAGAAGCCAATGGTCGCCAATCTTTATACCATTTAATTTCCGGATAAGGTTTGCCCACTACTCTACATTGTAAATAACCAGATTTTCGGATTAAGATACTTTCTTCGTCCAAGGGCATTATAAAAACGGGATGTTCTATAAAAATATCAACTTTATTTTTGAAGTTTCGATATTATTAAAATTGAAACATTTAGACTAACCTGCAATAGCCAGATTAATTCTTTGTCTAGCTTCCCCATGTTCATTTATTGCAATGCACTCGTATTCACCGACGTCGTGGTCAAACATTCTTTCATTTTAAATTCATAATAATATAATTCAGTTTTTTAATTATTTTTAAAAAAATCATTTTTAAGACGTTACCTGCTGATGTACAATTTACATTGTCCATTTCGAGCTACAGCTGATTCATATCGATCTTTTATTTCAATCTTTTGACCGTTTCGAGTAAATTCAACAGTTGGAACTGGAAAACCGTAAACATACCATTCCACCGTACATGGTTCTCCTTTTACACCATATTGAATATCGTCGATTTGTCTCAAAAACTTAGGCGCGTGGGCTATAATTCAAAAAGACAAAGTTTTATTTGCTATACATTTCCTACTGGAGTATACTATTTTATCTGACCATATTCTTCGTGTAATGGTCTATCGATATCGTAATCTCGAGGGAAGTATGGGCTGGTCTCAGGTCGGAAGTCAATTTCTGCAAAAAGATTCCCAATTAAAAGAACAGAGCAATTAATAAAACAAAGCATTTGGTTTTGTTTATTACCTGGTGGTAATCGTGGAAGATATCTCGGAGGAGTCATTTCTAACCTTTGGCGGAATGTTAAAGCATATGGTGATGGGTCACTAATTCCATATTTATTTTCAACACGAACTCGAAATTTATAATCTCGGAAGGGTTCGAGGTTTCGAATCTCACAGCAACATCCTCTTATTCCTTTAAAATAAAAATCACAAATAACAATTTAAAATTATTTTTTACTAAATCAGTTAAAAAAATTAACCTGATCGAGAAGATATCCAGTCTCCCTCTGGAACTTCACACATTTCAACGATGTAAGTGACCGGAACACTGGGTCCTCGAGGGATAGATGGTTTCCAAGACAATGTTAGTCTGCGATCAGTCATTTTCGAAATGATAGGTTTATCGGTGAGAGCAAACGGAATCGCTAGTAATATTTGCAAACAAATTAATTAATTAAAATTATTCTCAATCGTATGCTAATTTAATTTGCGCACTACCTTGTCTTCTGAATTTTTCACGATCGATATTTAAATCGGCCATCTTTCCTCTTACTTTGCCATCATCATTATCAGATTTTGGTGCTAAGAAATTAAAAATAAATTTCAAATAAATACTGGTAATCATTAACATAAATTTCAAAATGATGTTACGTTTAGCTTTAGATTGGTCGTCTCCAGTAGGTGTTGGCACTGCAAGTATATTCAAAATGTAATATATTATTTTAAAAAATTAAGATAGTTCTAAATTCAATTCGGTATAATTATTTAACTCACGAGGAACTTTATTAAGGTCAAGGTTGAGTTCAGGTTTTGGCTTCCGCAATTTCTTTTCTTCAAATTCTTAATACATATAATTATAATCATCAATTAAATCAATATAAATTCGTAACATTAATCAAACGTAAACTGATTCAAAAGATAAAACAACACAACATGCAATGAATGAAATCCCAAGCAATTTATCATATCCACAAACCAAAATTTGTTATTAAAATACATGGTCTGGATATTGAAATATTTAGCAGGGAAGAATTTGTCAGCATACAATGATCAATAAAATTTTAATCAATTAACTATTGTCAATTGTAGGTTCCAAACCAAATTTCTGGAAGAAGTAAAAGAGCAATTTTTATTTCAATCTATTAGAATAATGAACTGCGGGTTACCATATCTCACTAACAGTACAATAATTTTGTATCGTAATAAAACATTTATGCGAAAAAATATGCTCGATTGTCTTTCAGTTTTCAAGCCGATTTTCAACGAAAATAAATGCAAATTAAAACAAGCATGCAAAATTTTTAAAAGAATTTTATCCTTGAAATACTAACACAGTACCGTATTTTATTTTTTAATTAATAAAAACATTTTGAAAATTATATTCAAAACATAACTATGGGTAAAATAAACTCTTTAATTCAAAAAAAAAATTTCAAAATATGTAAAATATTTTCTATAATAATTAACAAAAACATCGTTTCGATTTAACTCGTAACAATAGCATTATTTTATGAGATCAAAAGGTTGAAAACAAAGTCAGCATCAAACTAAAATTATCTTTTACATCTTATTGAAAAAAATTAATAGAAATTAATTTGTCGTTTGTTTTATAAACTTGCACAATTAGTTAAATTAGTACCGTAACATAATTATGAAAGTTTAGAAAAATGTTTCACTAAGCTAATTTTAGTTCGCGGCTAGTTAAACCCATTGAATGTATCAAATGCATTCAATTCGAATTGGGGGAAGAAACAAACCTATTCTCAAGAAATAGATTTTAAAAAAATTCGACAGTACAGTCACGTTTCAAATACACGAAGTGAAGTTTTGGGGCATTCAAATAAATAATTACAGTTTCCAAAAATGAATTTTAAAGCAACTTATAGCTCTCGGTTAATTAGTTTAATAGCAAAATGAAAAAGGTAGGGATTGGCCCCATTGTGGTCTACAATGCAATTAATCTAATTGCTACCGTTGCTGGTGAACAAAGGAATATTTTAAAAAATTATTATTTACTGGTATAATTAATAATTATTTCTAATAATAATAATTATGTAAATAATCAAAAAAAATATTTTTATGAGCGGAAGTGTACAAAACTAAAATTCATGGAAACAGTTATTATTTAGATGCCCATTTTCACTAATGCACGACCACTTATTTTATTTGACACTAAATTTTCGACCAATGCTTGAAGAACTGATAGTACTACTAATACGTCGATTAGCAGTACTGCTCGACACGCTGCTGTATTTTGTGTTGGATACGTAAGAAGAACGCAAGGAAGATGAAACTTCCGAAGTAGAATAGCGAGAAGTAGTAGAAGAAGAATTAGCAGAAGTAGAACCGGCAGAAGACAAAGTCGCAGTTGTAGAGTTAGCTACACTGGAAACTACCGAGCCTAAAAGAAAATTGAAATGAAAAGGCATTTATATGCCCTTCCGCTCCTATTTATTTGAAACAAGTTTTATAATTGCTACTTGATCGTTCGAAGTTTAAAGTACTGACAAATACTTCCCAGCATATTGAAATAATGATACAAAAAGTAATATTAAATATTTGATACTTACGATCGAAGATAAGTTGAGCGGTAGATTCGATTTCACCGTGAGGATTCCATATTTTCAATGTGTAGCTTCCAACGTCTTCAGGTTTCGCGCTTTTGACGAGAAGACGTAGGAGACCATGTGGTTCCACCTGACTCTTAATGCGGTCAGTGTCCTTTAACTCACTGCCATTCAAGTACCTTAATAAAAACAATTTTATAAAATAGTACCAAATGCTATTTAATTTAAAAATGAAATTGACAACATGTATTTAGACATCTCTAAAGTCACTTTAATTACCATCTAAATTCAGGTTCTGGAATTCCAGCCACACATGCAGTAAATTTCGCAGACATTCCTTCCATGATTGAACAGTCTCCCAATTTTTTAAGGAACGATGGTGCTTCAAATTTATCTTTCCTATCGCTGTGTGCAATAATTAAATATATTTTAAAAATGTAAAAATAAAAGAACTAAATTAATTTACTAAGAATCTCCGATATCTAAATTAGCAAAAGCGTGATCCTCTCCAGCGTCATTCGAAATTCTGCATTTGTAACGCCCTTTATCTTCAGGAGTAGTGGCTTTAATTTGCAGAGCGCAAAGATCGCCATCACGGCGTATTTTATATTTTGGTGAATCGTGAAGCGGGTGGTCATTGAAAAACCATGTTACATCCGGTTTGGGAATACCACCCACACGGCAAATGAAACGCGGATCACCACCGAGAATCTATCAAGTCATAGTTTATTAAAAATGTGGTTAATCAAAAACTTTTTTGGGCTATTTTTATTAAGTTTTAATTAAACGTACCGTAAATAAATCGGATGGCTTTTGAGTAAAGATTGGAGGAGAATAAATCTTTCGTACATTGACGCCACATTTACTGCTAGCGTTTCCTTCAGGACTACTTAATTTGCACTCGTACCTCCCGCTATCTTTTGGACTTGATTTAGGAATCTCTAAATTAATCTTGTTTCCGTCACAATACATGGATAAATTATTTCCCAAACGCAACGGCTACATAAAAATATAATTTAAAAATATTGGTCTTGTGATAAATATTACAAAATAGCACATTTACCAAATCGTCTTTCGTCCATGAAATATCAGGGTAGGGATTTCCTTCAATTTGGGCTGTCAATTTCAGTGGTTTCCCTTCGTCTATTTCTACATCGCGCAGAGGTAATGTAAATGTTGGAGCTTTCTTATTTTCATTGGGTTGATCTCGCCCTAAAGAGCAATAAACGATCAATATGTTGCAAAATTATATTGCTTCCATAATTCAGCATACCGGCAATATTGAGATTGCCATCGCATTTGCTGCTGCCGTAAGGATTGACAACTTCAAGTGTATATTTTCCAGCATCCCCAAGTGCACATTTATCAAAGAGTAAGGCAACTGATCCGTCGGGTTTGATAGTAGATTTTATACTTTTATCATCGGGTGTTATTGGTACGCCATCCTTAAACCTTCAAAATTACAGCAAAAAAAGTTACTTAATATGTTATACGAGTATAACAATTGTTGTATTAAGGTTTACCAGTTGCAAGTGGGAAGAGGAATTCCAGCAACTTTTGCCTCTAATCGACACGGCGTTCCTTCAGTAGCGTTAATTGGCTTCAAAGGTTGAAGTACCTCGGGAGCTGCTGTCGCACCTTGGTGAATTGAAGATAAATGATGTAAATTATAGCGCTAGTGATTTTAATAGATCAACGTCTTACTTTTAGCAGTCACATCGCAACTGCTACTGGCTTCACCACGATGATTAGACACTTGAAGGGTATATTTTCCTTCATCCTCTGGTCTAACGTCATCAATTTCCAATCCCAAGGTTCCATTATGCTGGACTAATCTCACTCGGTTGTCCAGCTTGAGTGGTTTACCATCTTTCAACCTAAAACAGAATATTAAACGCGTATTAATAATAATTTTTTCCAACTACAAAATTTCGTAACATTACCATTTAACAGTAGGTTTCGGATAAGCGGTGACTTTTGCAGCCAACTTTAATTGCGAACCTAAAGGCACATCTTGATTTTCCAAATTCTTTAATATTTGAGGTGCCTTTGGCATTGCTATTTTAAAAAAGATTAAAATTTATTCCAAAAAATCTACTTTTAGAATTACCTTCGACGACGACTTGACCAGTGCTTGGGGTCTGACCCGCATCATTAATAGCTAAAAGAGTAAATTTTCCTTTATCTTCAGGAACGGCGCTGTCCATTGATAATTTAACAGTGCCATCGGGTAGTGCCTCGATTCGAATATGTTCATCTGGAATTATTTCTTTCCCGTCTTTTAACCTTAAAATGAATTCCTAAGCATTAATTTCCATAAAAAAATTTTGGAATGTATTTACAAACCATTTTATTTCTGGCATTGGATGAGTATCCACTTTTGCTTCAAGTACTAGTGCTTCGCCATCCATAACGCAAACTTCTTTAGGCAATTGTTTAACAAATTCAGGTAAACCATCTATAAATAAATATAAAAATGAAATCATCATTTGTTTAAATTTTAAACGAGAGAGAAATAAATACGATGTAAACTGTATTCAGCTTGGGATACGGCTTCGCCGGCTTGATTAATGGCTTTGCAAGTGTATTTTCCAGCATCACTAGCTACAAATTGTTCAATTATTAGGGAGAAATTACGCTCGTCGTTTTGAACAAATTTGATTTTGTCACTCTCAGTTAGCTCATTTTTATCTTTAAACCTAATTCAAAAGTTTTTAATAAAAAGTAATCTACAATTATTATAATTTTATTTACCATTTCACTAAAGGCATTGGTAATCCATAAACCTGTACGTCAATCTTCAGCTGCCCATCTAATTTGCAGCCTTTGTTCTGCAAACCCTTAATAAAATGAGGTGCTTCGGCTAAAGTCGAAAATTATATTTTACATTATACTGTTTACTATTACTAATATTAAATTTCAATGTAAATTTCTTTAAACTAACTTGTAACAGTTAAATTGAACGGTTGCTTAGCTTCAGCTGCAACATTTGTAGCAATGCAAGCGTAAGCACCACTTGACTCGGGGGTCAATTTTTTTAGTTTCAATTTATAGACTCCTGTTGCTTCGTCAGCTTCGAATTCAGCATTGTTCTCGGCAGTTAGCTCTTTAGTTCCTTTAACCCTTAAATGAAAATAGATTATTTCGAATTCTTAAATTTAGCAAATAGTTTTATGTTTTAAATATTTACCATTTGACAGCAGGCATTGGTTTGCCAGTAACTTTAGTCTCAAAAGTGACAGAACTTTCGGGCATTGCTTTTTTATCTTTAATTTCCTGGATAACGGGAGGAACTGTTGGAAAAAATAATAAATTAATACGATTTTAAAAAGTTAAACTTAAAAAATGCAGACAATTTACCATTAACATCCATTGAGGCTTCCGATGAAACTTTGCCATTGCCATTGTCAGCAACAACTGTGTATTTACCAATATCACTTGGTGTTACATTTTTTACAGATAAGTCAAAGAAATGGGTTATATTATTGTTATGTGTAACGTAACGATCACCTTCTAGTAATACACCATCTCTGTACCTGTACAAATTTTTAAAAAAATTACTTAAGTGAAAAAAAAAAAATTTATGTTATTAACCATTTGATTTCCGGTTCTGGATTGGCGTAAATTTTAGCTTGGAAAGAGCCATTTTCACCCATAATGCAAACAATATCTTCCAACTTTTTCAAAAGTACAGGAACATTTGCTTCAGCTGAAGCTGATTTTAAAATGATCTAATTAGCAAAACAAGCAATCATTTATAGATGAAAATTAGCATTACCTTTAACGTTAAGTTTTCCTTCCAATTCAGCACTTCCAATTTTGTTAGATAAAACACATTTGTAAGCACCACTATCTTCCACAGCGGTATTGGTAATTGAAACTTCATGTTTATCACCGTCGCTTTTAATTTTAATTCGACTGTCGTCTTCCAATAGCTCGCCATTCCTAAACCTAAACAACGTATGAGAGTTAGTACAATTAAGACATTACATGTATAATATTTACAAAAAAAATGTATCTACCATTTAACTTCGGGATATGGAATAGATATTCCTTTACACTCGATTACAGCGTCTTCTCCACTCCAGACTTCCACGGACTCCATTGAACCAATAAACTTTGGATTTGCTATTATCATAAAACTTATTTAGTTTTCAAATTAGTTTAATGTTTAAAAAAATTATTAATAATTAACTATTGCTAATTAATTAATTTATAGTTTTAAACCTTAAAAAAGATAAGATTACCATCTAATTTTGCTAAACTAAATTATCTACAATAAATGTGTAGCCTACTGTAGGCTATTTATAACAAACATCCAAAACATGCAAAAATTATTAAACTTTAATTAAATGTACCGTATTTAAAAATAAATAGTAGATATGTAAAAGTCGTCAATATTTTAACGTGTATCAATAGTGATAGTGTAAATATATAAGGCACAAGTGTCAAAGAAATAAACACACCCAAGCATCACATTCACAATTTACACAGTAGTGAAGTTCAGAAGAAAGAAAAAAAAAATTAAAAGTGCTAATTGAGATAGATATAAGAAACTAAATAGAATCTAGGAAACTAAAAAGTTAATATTTTGAAATTAATAAAGATAGAATAAATAATTGCTGATGTTTCCTTGTTTTACCTGCAGATTCATCATGATCCATCATTCTGGGGCTATCTAATTCAGCCGTCTGGTTGGTTACGATTTCTGAACCAAATAATTGCAACGGCTCTTGGTTAACTATATTTTTAATTGGTTCAACCGATTCCTGAATACTGTCGGAGGTTTCTATGACAAATTTTTGAACGTCGCATTCGCAATTTTCTTCCTTTGGATCTAAAACATTTTCACCTATTGCAATATTTAGTTCGCCATCATCTTTTGGTTTTTGCTTTTTGGTCAAAATTGCATCAGCAAAAATATCAGAATCTCCAGTGATATTTAAAAGATTTTCTTTTAATTTATTCATGTCTATTTCTTCGACGCTGTATGTAACATCTAATAGGAATTTTACTCGATTAAAACGACCAAAAAATCAAATTCATCTAAATCTATTTTCTCTGTACCTCTTTGAATCACATTTTGATCGTCATCAACAATTGTAATAATTTCTTCAGTAGAAATTTCGGCTTTCAATTGAAATTCCTTATCGTCTAAATTTTGCACAATAATAGAAGAACATTTGTTAAGAAACTCTTCCACATAATCATAGCTTTCCTTCTTAAATGTATGCTTCTGTTTTTCAACTTTTTTGATATTTTCTAATAAAAATAAATAATTACTTTTCTTTTACAAAAATTAATTTTAAAGGATATTAATTAAACTGATTAAATTTAATTTTTTATTACCTTCATTGGAACATTGACGAGAAATTTGATCATCCTTCAGTTCACTTTCGTTGACATCATTAACAAGATTCTCTTTTGATTCACTACTGCTTTCAATTTTTTCTCAAAAGGAAAACAGAGCACAAAATGGGACAAAAACGATACAACAAATGTGGCAAATAAAAGGTATGTATTTGTCAAAATCAGAAGAAAAGAATAAAATAATAATGTTCTTTTGTTTGTTGTCTTGTGTAAAAATGGTAAATAATACCGTAATAGTCAAATAATATCACCATGCATATCATGCTATAGTTTTCAATATAAATAAAATGTGTTTTAAACTTCATGCGCTTATTTTAAATCTATAAAGACCGTAAAGAAAAGTCAATTTTGCAATGCTTACTATTGACAATCAGTTTACTGACAGTAACAGCGTCTCCTTCAGTGTTGGACGCATGGCATTCGTATGTTCCAGCGGCTTCTTCAACAAGTTTAGTAATATCTAAAGTAGAACATCCATCGATCACCTTTAAAACCTTCACCGTAGCTGAAACGCTGACTTCCTCGTTATCTTTGTACCTTTTCCAAAAAATCACAATCATTGCATTTAAGCTATATTAAATAATTAATTTTAAATAAAAAGTACCATTTTAATGATGGGCTTGGATTTCCTGTTACTTTAACGGTCAATGAAACGCTTTCCTCTTCAGTTTTTTCTAAATCACTTAATCCCTCAACAAATCTAGGCTTAGCTAATATTTTTATAAATTTAATAATAATTTAAATTAAAGAAAATGATTTCCTAATTACTTAAGACATTCAATGATCCTTCGCAACTAGCTTCACCGTTTGAATTAGAAATTTTACATGAATATGAACCAGAGCATTCTGCATCCACTTTCTTAATGACCAAAACTTTTGTTTCCCCGTCATCAACAATTTTGTATCTGTTGCTCTTTTCATCAATTTCCATACTTTCAATAAACCTAACCCAAAATTTTTCTTAAAATTAATATTGTTTAATAAGGGTTATTAAGTATTTACCATCTAATCTTTGGTTCCGGGAATCCCGATACCTTAACTTTTAACTTATAATCAACTTCGCCTTCCTTTACTGTCATGTTATTTAACTTTTCCACATATTCAGGTGAACCTAAATATTCATTATAAATGTTATTACAATTTATAAAAATTTGAACTCAATTGTTTCTTACTGTTAACAGTGAGATTTCCTGTTCCAGTTGATTCACCAAATTCATTTTTGATTACACAACTGTATTTATCTGCATCTGAACGAGATGCTTTTTCAATAATTAATGTATAATTTCGATCATCCCTTTCAAATTTGATGCGCTTTCCATCTTCTTTTATTTCTACATTTCCCTTCATCCTATTTTTAAAAAAATAATTTAGAATTAATAAAGTCTTTATATTAATGCAACTTACCATTTGACTGAAGGTTCGGGTTGACCAGCTACTTTCACTTCAAATTTTACACTATCGAATTCTCGAATTTCTACACTTTTTATTTCTTTTAAAAATTTAGGGGCCTCTGTATAATATATTAAATGCACATTTCAGGGTAAGATGCCAAACCGAATATATATTTTTAAAATTTTAGAAAATTATACCGTTAACAGTAACATGAGCAAACTCAGATATCTTTCCACTGCTATTCGTAGCCACGCATGAATAACTTCCGGCATCCTCAGATCGAGATTTTTTGATTTCCAAAGAATAAGATTGGGTTTTAGATGATTCAGTAATTTTAATTCTTTCATTTTCTTTAACAACTTGTCCATCTTTATACCTATTCCAGAAAAACGACAATATTTTATACTTAAACAAAACTTAAAATGTTAATTTTGCCATTGCCTACCAAACAACCTCTGGTTTAGGGTCACCTTCAATTTCAACATCAAACTTAATTGCTTGTTCAGCCATAACTTTGGCACCTTCTAAAGTTTTAATGAACTTAGGTGGGGCTGTAAAATCAGAAAAAAAAACCATTTTTAATTTTTAAGATTAAACATCAAAAGAGTGATTAAAACCTTTACCTTTAACAACGACTTTTGCTGAGCTGGCAACCTCTCCCAACGGATTTTTTGCTTTTACGGTGTATTTACCAGCATCTTCACTAGCGATGTTTTTAATAATAAGTGCCATATTTTCGTCATCTTCATGCAATACTTTGTATTTGCTTCCGGCTTTAATTTCATTTCCATCTTTTGACCTAACATGTGTTGATAGAACATTTATAATTGTTTCTAAAACCTCAATAATTAAACTTTAAAATTACCATGCAATTGCTGGCTTAGGATATCCCGTAACTTTTAATTCTAACATTGCTGAAGTTCCTTGGCCTACTTCAACATCGGACAATTCAGCCGTAATTTTTGGAGGTTCAGGATCCCTCATTAGTTGGCTAACAGAACCTTCAACACTAAGTTCTGCGCTACAAGAAATGCGTCCACTCGTTGTACTTGCTACACATGTGTATAAACCAGCATCTTCGGGTTTTACGTGCTGAAACACTAAGGCTAATGTGTCTTCCTCGTCTTTAAACAATACTTTAAAACGTTCACTTGCTTCACATTCCAGTCCGTCTCGGAACCTATTAAATTTTATTTATAAAGAAATATATTTAGCTTTTCAATTGCTATTTAAGGCATCTAGTTTTAATTTTACCATTTGAAATCGGGTTGATCGCCGGGGTGTGGACTACTACCATTTTGTACTGGCACGTCCTGAACTCCATGAAATAATTCTTTTTCATCTAATAGTTAAATAAATAAATAAATAAATAAAAAAAATATTATTTTTAAATGCACGCGTTTAAACATTTACTTGTCACTTTTACGGCAGCTGA
>JAQGAY010000596.1:0-23712 GCA_034698085.1 Polydesmus angustus | reverse complement strand
ACGTCCCTGAGAAGGGGAAAGGGGGCCTCAAAATTTAATTGCGCCATGGGCCTCTCAAGTGCTTAATCCGCCACTGCTTGTATTCAATGTCTGGTTTTTTTTGTAAATCTTTTCTTGCATCACACCCCATATTTTGTAGTATGTCTAACTTAAATTTGGAATATTGAAGAAATGCATCAACGTACGAGTATGATATAGCTGCATGAGACGAACCCGACAAAACTGCCGGAATCACAGAAAATAGAACAATTAAAGTGAACTTTTTCCATGTGTCATTAAAATATTTAAAATGATTTCATAATTAACTAATTCAATTGGGTAAAAAATTTTTACGGACACCGACCGTGTACAGTAGGCCTACAGTTTTCTTCCACACAAGGCAATTATAATATAGATTTTTATCTCTGTTTTTTTTTTTTAAAGAGTTACCTATTTGAGTTTTGTATTACCGGTACTTGTCATTTTTATCCTAATCTTAACAAGATGATTTACCGTATAGTCATTAGAAATATTATTTATGGATTATATGTCATTTTTTTTGTTTTTAACCTGATTTTCAATATTATTTTTTTCTTTCCTTTATTTTTTTTATTTTGAAAGTTGGGTTATTGGGAGTGGCTTATAATATTATTATAAACTCTTTTTAAAAGTTTGTTTTTATGGTTCCTTTTTTTGTTTTTAACTTAAAAACTTGTTTTTTTTTTTAATTTAATTTATTTATCTTTGGTTTTTTTTTACCGTATACTGATTTTTTTTCCTTCGAGCGTTTATCACTAAAAGTTTGTTATTTTTTTAACTATCCACCTACACTTCGTTTCCAAACGTTCAGCTTTCTTGTTAACTTTTTCGAGAGTTTGGTTACTTTTTCTTCCCATATTTCTTCCCATTTTTAGTGGAAAAAAGTTTGTTTCCAAATTCTTTAAAGTAATCAAGATTGAAATATGACATCTCGTTAAAAATGTTAATTCTTACAAAATAACGTTCTCTCTCGCTCTCTTCTCTTTCTCTTACCAGTTTGCCTATAAATAGGCTGAACTGACTGAAGACTGAAAGGGGAGGAAGTTTAGAGAACTTTGCCAAACGTTTTTTTTTTTATGTTTTGTTTTTTTTTTTCTTCTGCGAAATTGAAAATGAGGCTATCGTCGTCGTCATTTTCCTTCTATTCGCATCGCTCTTTACGTGCTTTCTTTAGCAATAATTGCCACGCATGTACATTACATCCAAAAGTTTCAATGAGAAAGAATCGAGTGATTATAAAAAAATAAAAATGTTGGATCATTCGTTGAGTTTATATTTCGGAAAAAATTTTTATTGATGAAGATATGGATTATTTTTGTTACGTAAACAAGTACTGAAAATGCTTGAAATGAAATGTTGGACCGTCGGTAGAAACAAAATATGTAATTTTTTTTATATACTAGTTATACCAAAAGTTTATGAACTGGTTTTATTACCATTTTCCTATAAATTAGAAACAATGTGTTTAAAGATTTTTTTTTTGTATACTATGACAGGTGGCTCGGATAAAGACTGTAGACCTAAAATCGCAAATTTAAGACCAGGAAGTATCGCACACAGGTATTAACATTTAAAATATAATTATTATTTAATGAAAATATTATATTGATTAAAATTATCGAATTTTATTAGGAGTGATTTATTATGCGTCGGAGATAATATTTTGTCGGTTAATGGAATTCGAACGAGTAAATTAAAACACGAAGAAATTGCTAATTTATTAAAAAATGCGGGCGATCGAGTTATGCTAGAAGTTGAATACGATTTACCGAGCTCAGGTAGTTATTTTATAATTTCGTTTAATATTTATATATTAGATTGAAGATTTTTATTGCAGTAGAGACGTTGTCCAACGTCTGCTCCAAAGTCATTCAAGTAAGATTGGAAAAAGAAAATGGAAGTTTTGGCTTCGTTCTACGCGGAGGAGTGAATGTAGGTTGTCCGCTGACGGTGACTCACGTGAGGCCGGGCGGACCGGCTGATCGGGAAGGGACCATCAAATCCGGAGATCGCTTATTGGCTATCGATAATCACAACCTGCATAGTATTTCGTGCGGCGATGTCAGCTCAATTTTTTCCAGAATCGAACGGGAGGCGGTGTTTACGATTGAATACGACATCAGTTTAATGGGTAAACTTACTTTTTTTATTTATTTTTTTTTATTTTAAATATTTATATACAGTACTGTATTTTTGATGTAAAATTAGAAGCCGTTCGAAATGCTTCCGGTCCACTTTTGGTAGAAATCGATCGTGGATTTTCACCCGCTAATCAGCAGTTGGGAGTAGCGTTGTCAGCTTCGCCGCATAATCCAGCAGCCATTCTAATTCAAAGCATTAAACAAGCTAGTTTAGCTGAAAGGTATAATAATTTATTTTCAAAAGATTAAAACTTTTATTAGTTTCAATTTTTATTTTTTTTTATTTTAATATTTAATAGATGTGGCGCTCTTCACGTTGGGGACCAATTGCTAGCGATTGACGGAGTAAGTTTAGATTCCAACGCTACGGCAGCTGAAGCTTCGCAATTGTTGAGAAATTCTTGCGGAGAAAAGATATGTTTAGAAATTCTTCCTCTTAGTCAAATGTTATTCGGTAAGCGGCTGCCGGAAGTCACCATTCGTACAACGTCTTCTTCCGTTTCCTCGTTCGCCACGTTAACCGCGTCTAGGAAAACCAACAACAGCAACAGACGATTAGTGCTGCAATCATCTACATCAAATGGTTTAATTTAAACTACGTGCTAGAAAATAATAATTGTGGGTTTATTTATTTTTTTTTTATTTTTGTTGGCAGCTTCTCTCCCATCGTCTCTGGCTTCCTGCATGACTTTGCCATCTACGCCAACCTGCACTCAAGTTTGTCGTCGCGAGACTACGGAAGTTACGCTCATTTCTGATTATCGAGGTTTTGGTTTTGCTCTTCGTTCCACATCCGCCTCACATCCCGTTATCGGAAGTTTTGATCCCGGTGGTCCAGCGGAATGCAGCGGAGTTATTCAAGTGGGTGACCGAGTATTGGCCGTGGATGGCATGACGACAGATGGCTTGTCCATGGAACAAATCACACACATGATTTCTGCGTCCAAACCTAAAGTCACTTTACTACTAGAGTTTGACATTGCTGGTATATACGAACTTTTAATGAAATTTTTTTATTTTTCTTAAAAATGTATTTTTTTTTAAAAGAGTCAATTGTACCAAGTAGTGGAATATTTGATATTAAATTGCCTTGTCATCATGGAGTCAGTTTAGGCATTAGTATTACAGGTTAGGATTTATTTTTATTTTTAAATTCGTGAAATTTCTTAAATTCTTGCATGGTTTTTTTTTAGCTACTAAAGATAGCTGTCAAGGAGAACCGCCTGTAATAAGTGAAGTTAGAAGAGGTAGCGTGGCTCACCGCACTGGCACGGTGCAAGTGGGTGACCATTTGTTGGCTATAGGTGATCATTCGGTGGATGACAGGAACGTGGACGACGCTATCTCGCGTCTTCAAGAAGGCCCTGCAGACGACGTAGTTTGTTTACGAATTCGTAAAGGAGCTAAAGGGGGATTATGTGTTTACGATGGAAATAGCGAAGAGCAAGAGCTTCTCAGGGAAGGCTGGGTTATTTATTCGGTGGAACTGAAGCGCATAGGAAATGGACCCTTAGGAATTACTCTTTCAGGATCGGACGAATTAAATCGACCAATTATCGTTTCCGCGATTACTGACGGTGGAATTGCGGAAAGAACTGGAGCTTTACACTCGGGAGATAGACTTTTAGCCATCGATGGGCATTCTGTTCATGGAAAATCCTTAGGTCAAGTCATTCAACAGCTGCAAAATTCTGTGGATTCCATTTTTCTTAAAGTTTCATGCAGGAAAACGAATAAATGTCAAAACAGTACATCTGGTATTTTTACTGTAACTTTTGAGAAAGTTAATATAATAAATTTAATTTTTTTTTAAAATTTTAGTTGACGATGCTGAAGAAGCATCAAAATGTGGAGCAACTCCTCAACTCAGTATTGATAGTGCCGTCGATTCGTGGGATGGAGAAGAATCGAATCCTGCCGCGCAACAAAGATCTTCACCGACCGCCTCAAATATTTTGGACGATTTTAATGAAAAAGAGGAAGAACAGGAAGTGGAGGAGGAAGAAGAAGAAGGAAAAAGTGAAAGCAGGGAGCAAGCGAACAAAAATAATTGGAGGAGAATTTCCAGCAATAGTTCTAGAGAGTAAATATCAATAATTATTTAATCATTTTGTGAGGTTTTTGAAATTAATTCTTTCCATATATTTTTTAGATCAAATTTAAGCGACGAAGAACTTGATCGCGACTGGGTTAAAATTCTCAGTGAATTTGGTGCCAAAGATACGAATTCAAGTCACTCCATGCCACGTCAAATGTCGGAAGAGAATTTGGCCATCGCTCGCGGATGGAATAATAACAACAGTACTACGTGCAGCACTCTTCCTCACGGTTGCGGACGACAACAAAACCGACCACGAGCCATGACTCATGGTGAAAACAGCAGCAGCCAACCATACCCCATTGAACTACATCGAGTGACTTTATTTAAAGACTCTGTTTACGAAGACTTTGGTTTCAGCGTTTCGGACGGTCTTTACGAAAAGGGAGTTTACGTGAACCGCATTCGCCCAGGAGGACCCGCGGATCATGGAGGCATTTTAAAACCCTTTGATCGTATTTTACAAGTACTTTTTTGATTTATTCTTCTTGATTTTTTTTTATGAAATTTAATTTTAATTTTTAATTAGGTTAATGATACGAAAACCCACGATTTCGATTGTTGTTTAACCGTGCCACTCATTGCTGCTGCCGGAGATCGAATTAATTTAGTCGTAGTTCGAAATCCTTGTTCTTCCGCCATTGGATTAGTTCAAAATGGGATGACTTGGATGGAAGAAGAAGAGAAAGAACACGTACCTTTATCGGCGGTTAACGTCAATTGTTCCTCGACCATTGTCAAATCATTTTAGAAAAAAAAAAAAAAAAAAAAACACACACACACAGCCTAATCTGTAAGTGCCAAACTATTAGTTTTTTTACCGACCGATTTTTTATAATATGCGCGGTCTACTCAATCACGAAAATAATTATCTATTTTTGAAAACAGCCGATTATGTTTTTTATTAAATTTAAACGTTTGTTGATTTTAATTAATGATCATTTTTTTTTTTTAAATTTATGTGTATTTGCGAAATGAATAAGCTAGATTTTATTTTAAGAGCTATTTGGAAAGTGCGAATCAATTCTTGTCGACAAAATTTATTGTTGTCAGCATGCTGATTTGGCGTTGCTAAGGCAATATTTTGATCGAAACTTTAAATCTTAAATGTATCAAATTGTCTCTTTTTTTACAAAAGAAACAGAAATGTTAAATAAAATTCTTATAAACATTTATATCTGCATTTTTATTATTTGAAAACTTTGAAGGTTAACTGTTTTCGGAAAATAAAAGATCGAAATTATTGTTTTATATAAAAAATATATTGATTAATTTTATAGATTTTCAAAAATATTTACCTAAGCAAATAATAATTTTTATTTACTTACACGTGTATATTTAATATTGTACTTTATAGAGAAAAGATTTCAAAAATAGGAGATTTTATATTAAGCTAAAAAAAAAAAATAATCTAATGAAAAAAGTTTCGTCCCGTTTATTTATTTTTTTAAAGTATTTCTCAAACTTACTTCATTTACGGTTAATTTAACCGGTTTTGAATTTCGTTCCACAAAAAAAATTTTTATCAACTTTTCTTGTGCATAAATTTATAATAATTATATCGAGTTGGGATTTCTCCGTTATGTCGTTGAAAGTAACTAAACCTGATTTAATATCGCTGATTTTTTATGAATAATAATAAAATCGACCAAATTCGACTTTCATTTATATCGAGTATAAAAGATAAGCTCGATCGTGGACATCTATATAAATATGATTTAATAATAATAATAATAATTTTTTGAATAATTAATACCTGAAATCAGGTGCAGTAGAGAAGTGAATGGGCGGAGTTAGGAGTGTCCCTATTACGTAAGGTGCGGCTATTGACTGTTGAGTGCAAAAGAAAAAATAAAAATAATCATTTTACTTTTGATTTTCAGCGGTGATGGCTGTGCCTTTTCTACCTGCCTCTCTCCTTCTCTCTCAGCGCCAACTAACCTCAGAAAAACTAGATTCGTGTTGTCTGCGTAAGGAGTAAATATGACCTGAAATTAAAGAAACAACATTTAAAAAAAAAAAAAATCAGGTGAATATACCGCCTATCGAGTGGAGTAACCCACACAATATTTCGTTCATTTTATTTTAAATTAACCTAAAAATTATTTTGTGGGTGACACCATTAACATTATTATTATTATTTTTTTTTAATATAATTTTATAATAGGAAATATATAGGGTGTTTCATGGAGGACGTACTTTTTAAATAATAATAAATCAGTCAAATGTTAATTAAAATAAATTATGTTTTTAAATTTACACTCAGCAACATCTCCGATTTAATAATAAAAAACCAATTTTTAGAATATGACCTCTACAACCGAGTCGGCACGTTTTAATGCGTTCGAGGAAATTCTCATTAATCTTATGGTAGATGCCGGCACGTGCAGGCTGCAAGTCCGCAAAAGCTTTAGCCGTCAAAGTGACCGCGTGAGCACGTTTACACGTGCCGACTCAGTTGTACAGGTCATATTCCAAAATTGTTTTTTTATTATTAAATGGAAGATGTTGCTAAATGTAAATATAAATAAACAAATGTATTTTCATTAACATTTGACTGATTTATTAATTGTTTAAAAAGTGCGCCCTATATAAATAATTATGTTCTAAGCGTGGTTAATAGTTTGTAATGTTTTTCTTATGCGCGCACTTTAATTTTTTTTTTTTTTTTTGCTGCAGTAAAATTGCGTTTATATCGCTAAATTAATAAATAAAATTGCTGTCATTACTATATTACAATATATATACATTATAATAATGAAATTATTGATTTGTGAAGTCTCTCACTTTCTCTGAAAAGCAAACCAATAATATTGCGGTTGATATGGTAACTTTAAGTAAACTTTTTCTCTCGCCGCAGAAGTCTATACAAAGTGTGAAGGCTGCGTGTATAAGGTTCCGCGCTCGTTGGTTGGTCCAATCGATAAGTCAAAGCGGATTTTGAAAGTAGGAATACTGTAGGAGGCCATGAGAAATATTTTCTTTGAATTTCAATCATCCGTCACTAATTGCGTTTATATACAAACGCTCGCTTAAATATATTTTTTCTTTCGAATTATTTATTTTAAAAAGAAACACACGACTCAGCGTGTGTCATACATATTATAACTTTGTAACATAATAAAACTCGAGATTTATGTGTTAAAGGTGGCGTGGAAAGATGTGCAATACAATTAATACCTAGGTGAGAAAAACGTTCGCGCGCATATTTGATGATTAATGCCGTAATAATAATAATGCCGCATCCTTGCCATTGCCAAAGCAGTAAGTTAATGCGTTTTATATACACGTAATGTACAGCAATTAAATAGGGGGGGAAATCGGCTAATGATTGATAGGGTATGTAACGCATAATTAGCATTATAGTGATTAACTATTGCATTAAAACCTATTTACAATAATTTTAGACGTTAAATAATAATGATTTCTTCGTTAAAATACATTGTTTACTTTTTGACTGCGGCCTAGAGATAGTTATGTTGATTTGATGCAACTCAATTGATCTTTGTTTTTTTTTTTAAATGCAAATACGGGTACATGTAATTGTTAATTTTCCTGACCCAAATTAAAAAGTGTCAGGTAAATAATCAGTTAAAGAAACCGTTTTATTGCGTGATAAAAATATATGCAATACTGTCATACAAAATGTTTACAAATTTACTTTTTCTGGTACAAAAATTTCTAGATCCCCATTGATTGTCGAATCAATTTTAAAAGTAGCTTAATATATATAGGGTGTTCGTTGGATGACGATAGTTTTGAAACATGAATAAATCAGTCCAATTTTCATGAAAATCAATTATTTTTTTCATATTTACATTAATTAACACCTCCCATTTAATAATAAAAAACAATTTTGGAATATGACCTCTACAACTGAGTCGACGGCACGTGTAAGTGTGCTCACTTTGACGGCTAAAGTTTTTGCGGACTTTCAGCCTGCACCTGCCGACTGCATCTACCATATAGAATTAATGCAAATTTTCTCAAATTGCCTTGAGTGCATTAATACGTGCCGACTCAGTTGTAGAGGTCATATTCTAAAAAAAAAAAATTTAATTATTAAATGAGGGGTGTTAACTAAGGTAAATATATAAAAAATAATTCATTTTCATTAAATTTCGATTGATTTATTCAAGTTTCAAAACTATCGTCATTCAACGAACACCCTATATTAACTAAATAATTACTAGGTTTTATTTATTAATTTATTTTTTACATTTTTAGGAGAAGCAATGCGATTGTCTAAGAGGATTTGTGTTTATCAATGGATTGTGTGGTTTTTATGGTTTGAACAATTATTGCTCTCGCCCTCGTTGGCGGTCGTACAAGACCAAGTGGTGGCATCAAACACCGATAGTTCCAGAACGTTACTCGGCCAATTAGTTTCTTCGCCCGCACCGATAGCAGCGAGCCGGGCCATTTCGCCATCGTTGTTAACCAGTGCCATTTCCTACACGTTGGGCGAGTTCGATATATGCGGTGAATTGAGGCCTCAAGTCTTCACTTTAATCTACGTGCACTCGGCACCGGCGCATTTCAAACACCGCTCGGTCATCCGCCGAACGTTCGGCAGTGGCTCTCTCTACACTCGGCTGAAAACGGTGACCGTGTTTTTCCTGGGCCAAGCGCTGGATAAAGACGTGGCGTTGGCCCTCCGCGCCGAAAGTCAACGCTACCACGACATCGTGCAAGGCGACTACGTGGACAGCTACCGAAATCTTTCCCTCAAAGCCATTTCCACGCTCAAATGGTTGAAAGACAATTGCTCCAACGCCAAATACGTCTTGAAAATCGACGACGATATGTTCGTCAACGTTTTTAATTTGGTGCGCCATCTCAAGTATTTATTAAAATATCAGTCGGATAAACGGCCTGGCGGGGAAGGAGCCACCCAAACGCCGCAGCAGCAGAGGAACAATAACGTCATCCACTGTTTGGTGTGGAGTAAGATGAGCGTGTTGAGGAATGCCAAGTCCAAGTGGTACGTGACCAAGGACGAATATCCCGAAGATTATTACCCGTCCTATTGCTCCGGAAGCGCGTTTTTCATGGAGTCCTCGCTGGTGCCTATTCTGTACGAGGCTTCGAAGGCCGCGCCGTTCCTTTGGGTCGACGACGTTTACGCCACTGGACTTTTAGCGAAAGAAGCCAATATCAAACATAATTCAATCAACTCAATCGTGGTTTTTAAGGCCGAGGAATACGATAGCAAGTTAATTAAGGGAGAAGCGGTGTTTGGACACATGACGGGGGATGCGGGCGTCGATCTCAGACATAAATACTGGAAAAAAGTTCTTCTCAAAGAAGAATGGACATAAATCATCAAATCTATATCGGAGGACGCACTTTTTTAATAATTTATAAATGAGTCAAATATTAAGGAAAATGCATTTATTTATATATATTTACATTCGGCAATATCTCCGATTTAATAATAAAAAAAAAAAGTGGCATTCGACTGCCCCAACTGAGTCGGCACGTGTTAACGCGCTTAACGAATTGGCGCACATGCCGAGACCCAGCCGGCATCCAGTCGGCAGATGCACTCTAGAAGTTCGCAAAAGCTTTAGCCGTGCGTGAGCGCACTAACACGTACCGATTCAGTTGTAGAGGTCATATTCTGAAAATTGTTTTTTATTATCAAATGGGAGGTGTTGCTGAATGTAAATATATAGAAATAAATACATTCTCATTAAAATTTAACCGATTTATTAATTGTTTAAAAAGTGCGTCCTATATTGTTAGAAAAAAATAATTATGTAAATGTTAAACTTTTTATTGCATTTAATTGTTATTATAAATAGATAATTTTAATAATTTATTTAATTATTATTATATACAGTTATATAATACAGTATAACATTTTTATTAAAGTTGTGAATTCGTAGCGAATAGTGCGCACTGTAAATAAAATAAATGTATACTTAATAATGTTATTTTATAGTTTAAAAGAAATTCCATGTACAATAAATAAAAAAAAATACGGTAATTACATTGTTTATTAGTTTATTTTTTATTTCTCGATAGATTTTCTTCGCAAAAATAATTTAATTTTCTAGATATTTAAAAAAAATTAAATTGCGGTAATTTTAAAATATTTTAAGTATAATTTTAGTGAGAATTTTATTTTATTTTATTTATTTGCGGTATTTTTTTTTTTTTTTTGCGGAAATTTGAAATCCCGGGGCTCCGGTTCAGTTCATTGACCCGTTCGTTCACTACCGGTGATCTGCTCTCGAATACTCGAATCACTTTTTAAAGATGGCTGCTCCTGATTTGGTGGCCGCGTTTCGTGGCATCGGTTTGAGTGAACAGAAAGCTAAAGAAACCTTAAAAAACAATGTTGTTTCACAAAATTTGAAGATAGCTATTGATGAGGTAGTATTCTAAGTTTCATAACTATCTTATATAATTTTATTATTGGAAATTGACACGCGCCGGCGTGCAAAAAACTTTGTTAACGTGACATTTCATACAGTTTACATCATCTCGTGTAAACCTTTACCAAAACTCGTTTCTTTACTACAAAAAAATAATTAAACGATAAATGTGATTTTATTAACGGGTTATAATATTATATTTTTGCTTAACCGCTGGACATGTGCTTTAATAATAAACAAATGTTAATATTATAGTGTGAAATTATTATTGTTTTATAAAGGCCAAGAAATCCTTGGGAAATGGAGAAATTTCGAAGAATGCTGGAATGCTTCTCTACCATATCGCGACGAAAATTAAATCTCAAATTAAAGATCATATTCCATTACTTGTTGCTAATGTTATTGGAGAGAAAATTACTTCTGAACTCCAACTTAATGGTAACTATTTTTCATCGCTATATAAATGGAAAGATGTGAGCAAAATTGTTCATTGAAATTGTTATTTTCAAATGAGTTAAGGTGCCTTAGAATATCTACTTTCGAATCCGAATTCGAACGTGGATTTAAATAAATTTAACGAGAGTAGCGGCGTGGGTATAGTAATTACGCCGGAACAAATTGAACAAGTTGTCGAAGAATTAATCGCTCAGCACAAACAAGAAATTTGTTCCAAGAGATATTCGTTTAACAGCGGTTTGATTATGAGTAAGTGTTTCAAGTACAAAATGTATTATTTGAGAAACTTATATATTATGTATTTATGCAGATGCAGCTCGTCTAAAATTAAAATGGGCTGATGGAAAAGCAATTAAAAACGAAGTAGATGTTCAGGTAAATTGTTAAAAAAAATTTCTGATCTTCTGGCATTTTTTTCGTAAAATTTCAAATTTTAGTTTTTTGATTTGTTGGGCCCGAAAACAGAAGCCGATTTAGATCCGAAAGCCAAAACAAAAGTAAGAGATTATTGAATTCAACGCAATTTTCATAACTACTGAAAAGATGGTGACTTATCGGTTATCGCGACTCATGTTTTCAAAACAGTTATTTCTTGACATCTTCTTTTTTTTATCTTAAGAATAATTATTACTGTATTATAAGAGGGAAATTAACCGGAGTCTGGTCTTTCAAAATGGGTCACGATAATCAATAATTACTAAAGTGGCAAACAAGGTTAATTATTTGAAATTATTATTTTAAGGTAATTAAAGTTACAACGGAAAAAAAAATTGATACTAAAAAAGAAATTAGCCCTGGTGAGTAAAATGTTGTTTTTAAAATAAGAAAATTTAAGTTTTTAATTATTATTTGAATGATTTTTAGTGGTCCAGAATGATGCAATGAGCATATCAGAGTTAATGAAAACCAAAATTCACTTTCATAAACCGGGAGAAAATTTTAAAACCGACGGTTACGTTATCACTCCTAAAACTATGCAATTACTTCAAGATCATTTAAAACATACCGGTGGAAAAGTAAATTAGTTTATTTAAAATAAAAGAAAGAAATTTAAATATTCTTCTTTTTTTTTTTAAAGGTCATAACCAGATTTCCTCCAGAACCGAATGGAATTTTACATATAGGTCACGCAAAAGCTATTAACATTAATTTTGGCTATGCTCACGTTAGTTCTATTTTTTTCTGAATTAAATTAAAAAAATTTTCAAATTTTAACTATCGTTTTAATATTGTTTAGGCTTACGATGGAATTTGTTATTTACGTTACGATGATACAAACCCGGAAAAAGAAGAGAAGAGATTTTTTGACGGAATTCGTGACATGGTCGAATGGCTGGGATATAAACCTTACAAAATTACCCACTCGTCCGATAATTTTAACCAACTATATGAATGGGCTGTAGTTTTAATAAAAAAGAATTTAGCTTACGTTTGTCATCAGAAAGCTGAAGAAATTAAAGGCTTTAATCCCCCGCCATCTCCGTTTAGAGATCGACCGATCGAAGAATCTTTGCAATTATTTGAAGACATGAAACGAGGAAAATTGGACGAAGGATCCGCAACATTACGATTAAAATGCACTTTAGAGGAAGGAAAAGTGGACCCAGTCGCTTATAGAATTAAATTTATCGCCCACGCTTGTACGGGAGATAAATGGTTAATAGTAACATTTTTAGCATTTGATCAATATTATTACAAGTTGTGTTTTTATAGGTGCATATATCCGACTTATGACTACACTCACTGCTTATGCGATTCTATAGAAAACATCACTCATTCGTTATGTACAAAAGAATTTCAATCACGGTAATTTGTTTTAGTTCGCAATTATTTATTGATTGAGAATTCTATTTAACGATTAGGCGATCATCGTACTACTGGTTGTGCAATGCATTAGATATTTATTGCCCTGTGCAGTGGGAATATGGACGGCTCAACGTCAGTTACACAGTGGTCTCCAAGCGAAAAATTGGAAAGCTTATCACCGAAGGAATTGTCAAGTAAATTTTCTATTTTAATAATTATTTCCTTTAATATTTCTTATGACGGTATTTGATTTTCTTTTAGCGATTGGGATGATCCTCGACTTTTCACGTTGACTGCTTTGAGAAGGAGAGGATTTCCACCCGAAGCTATCAACAACTTCTGCGCTAAAGTAAAATTATTTAATTTGGTAAATTAAGTTTAATATATAGCAAACATGTGCATTTATTAGATGGGAGTAACAATGGCTCAAGTGGTAGTCGATCCCCAAATGCTAGAAGCCAGCGTTAGAGACACTTTAAATTTAACTGCACCGAGGTAATTATAAAAATATTTTTTAGTGTCCTTTGGTAACCTTTTGTTGACATTTACTTAATGATAGAACTATGGCGGTGCTGGAACCTTTGAAAATAATTCTGACCAATGTTCCTTCTGACACCCCCGCTGAAATTGACGTGCCTAATTTTCCTAATGATCTCAGCAAGGGTTCCCATTTAATTTTTTTCGGCTCTACAATTTTTATCGAAAGAGGAGATTTTAAAGAACAGGGAGAAAAAGGATACCGGCGATTAACGACTCAACAGTGTGTCGGTCTTAGGCATACAGGATATCTCATTAACGTGCAAGATATATTCAAAGTGAGTTAGTTATTAAAGCACTTTTTATATTTTTTTATAATGTTATTTAAATGTAGAAGGCTGACGGTGAAATAGATCACATAAAGTGCAGCATTGTTAAAGCGACTGAATCGGAAACGAAACCACAAGCCTTCATTCATTGGGTGAGCGATCCAATAACCTGCGAAGTGCGAATTTTTGAAAAATTGTAAGTTTTATAATTACATGTATATTGTAATTATTTTTGTTACAATGTATTTTTATTTGTTTTTTTTAATTTTTTTTTAAAAAAAATAAATTTATTAGATTTATTCATAAAAATCCTGAAGACCCAGAACAAGTGCCCGGCGGTTTCCTTTCCGATATCAATAAGGTTTGCTATTTGTAGCTTTATTGCTGATTTTTTATTGATTTTTAAGTAATTTTTTTTATAAATTTTTTATAAAGGACACACTGAAAGTGATTTCGAATGCGCTGGTGGATAAATCAGTTGCCAATGCCAAAGTATTCGATAAATTTCAGTTTGAACGAATCGGATTCTTTAGTGTAGATCCCGATACCAATAATCAAAAGGTACATTTTTGGGTTTAAAGAAAATACAATTATTTCAACATTTTATTCTCTCTTTTTTTGTAGTTGGTTTTCAACAGAACTGTTCTTCTAAAAGAAGATTCAGGAAAAAATTAATATAATGCCTTGTACTAATTATGAAAGATTAAATACTGAAATTTCTTTAAAGTACACAGGGTTTGAAAATATTTAAGAATGAAATTAGGTTAGCTTATTTTCGTTATGGTATTGGATAAAAAAAAGAACGTCGATAGTGTATCTTTTTATACCTAGTTTTTGAAAAAGTTCATTTTTGGTGTTAATTTAATAAATTATTTTTAAAGTTTGGATTTCAATGAAAGCAAAAAATTAACATTAAAATTATTTTTGAAATCAACTTAAAATCATTGAAATGGAAATAAAAAGTTTTTATTACATTGAAAAAATTGAAAAATAATTATTTTTGAAATCGGCGGTACAATTACAATGACGTCACACACGACGAATTAAATTGCGCTGTATTTACTTTCCTCACATTTTGAGTGAAGTGCGGCATCGGTCTTTATACTGTCTTACTTTACCATTGAATTTTTATTATTCGTATACTCAAAATGGTTTTAGATTTGGATTTATTTCGTACCGATAGAGGTGGCGATCCATCGAAGATTCGAGAAAATCAAAAGAAACGGTTTAAAGACGTGAAAATCGTGGACGATGTGCTGGAACATGATGCGGCATGGAGACAACGTACGGTAGCAGCAGCCATGCTGATGACACCTTCTGAAATCATTAATATTAGATTTACATTAATTTAAACATTTATTTTAATATAGTTCGTCGTGAAGCTGATAATTGGAACAAATTAAAAAAATTATGTAGTAAAGAAATTGGTGATAAAATGAAGGTTGTTTACAGTTGAAGTTTGTCAAACATTTGGTCACTTTCTTTTATAAACCTCAATTTATTATTAATATGTAGAAAAAGGAGGCCGTTGGAAGTGACGATTCTTTACCCGAAAGTATAACGTCGAAACTAGGTGAAATAACCGTCGAAAGTTTACGTCCATTAGCCATCATTCAATTGAAGAAAATCAGCGGACTTTTGGATTCGGCCATGTTGACGTGTCAAGAAAGCGTCGTCGCCAAAGAAAAAGAAAGAGACGAAACAATCAAAGAAATTGGAAATTTACTTCACGATTCGGTTGTTATTAGTAATAACGAGGTGGGGGACATTTTTCAATATTATTTTAAATGAATAATAATTATTATAATCAAATTATTATTTCCGATGAGAATAGGATGAAAATGGTTTGGTAAAAACTTACGGCGATACCACTTCGAGAAAGAAATATTCTCACGTGGATTTAATCTGTATGATTGATGGAATGGATGGAGAAAGAGGCACGGTTACTGCCGGTGGTCGTGGCTATTACTTAATGGTAAAAATCAATTTACAAATTATTATAAAGTAAACTTATTTTAAAAAATAATATTGCTAATTATTTCAGAATGCGGCGGTGTTTTTAGAGCACGCTTTGATTCAATTGGCTCTTCGCCTTTTGCACGAAAAAAGTTATAAACCAATGTACACACCCTTTTTTATGCGAAAAGAAGTTATGCAAGAAGTTGCCCAGTTGAGCCAATTCGACGAAGAATTGTATAAAGTGGTGGGTAAAGGTAGTGAAAAAGAAAACGACGAGCAGGTGGACGAAAAGTATTTAATCGCCACTTCGGAACAACCTATCGCCGCTTTTCATCGTGAGGAATGGCTACCTATTGATCAGCTACCCATACGTTACGCCGGTCTCAGTACGTGTTTTAGGCAAGAAGTTGGCTCTCACGGTCGAGATACGCGAGGAATATTTCGAGTGCATCAATTCGAAAAGGTATAAATACATAATATTATAAGACTTGCCCAAAAGAAAATTGAACGTAAAATTATTTAATAAAAATAGGTGGAACAATTTTGCATCACTTCCCCACACGATAATAAATCGTGGGAGATGTTTGACGAAATGATTGGAAATGCTGAAGAGTTCTGTCAAAAATTAGAAATTCCATACCGACTTGTCAATATTGTGTCAGGTAGATTAGTATTTTTAATTGTTTTTGTTTTTATAAATGAACATTATTTTGTTTTTAGGAGCCTTGAATAATGCCGCTGCCAAGAAGTTGGATTTAGAAGCTTGGTTTCCAGGATCGGGAGCTTTTCGAGAATTAGTTTCGTGTTCGAACTGCACCGATTATCAAGCTAGGTGTTTGCGCATTCGTTACGGCCAAACTAAGAAAATGAACGCAGCTGTAAGTGTTACTGGATATTAATTTCCTTTTCTTTAAACTGATAACATTTAATGTTTGAAGGTGGAATACGTTCACATGTTGAATGCCACTATGTGCGCCACGACTCGAGTTATCTGCGCGATCTTAGAAAATTATCAGACCGAAGAAGGTATCGTGGTTCCTCAAGTTCTTCGACCGTTTATGCCTCCGGGTTTGCAGGAACTTATTCCTTTCGTCAAACCCGCTCCAATCGACGAAGCCGAAACGAAAAAACAAAAAAAGCAAAAAGAAGGTATGCAGAAAAAGAATCCGAATGTAAAAGAAGAATAATATTGAAATAACATAAAATTAATGTTAAACGGATAAATAAATTAATAAAAATCAATTGGTTTATAAAGCCTAATCTACATTTTCTTTTATTTATAAATTTTTCTCAAAGCTAAAGGCATAATAATTATTATTCAATAATTATTTTATTTACTTATAAAAAAAATTAAGTAAGAGTTTTGTGAGGTTCGCTTGCGCATAGCATAATTTTGAATGATATGGCGTTCCATAAAAAAAAGTTAGTTTTGCGCAGGCGCAAATTTATCTTTTCAACTTCCGGTATTTTCATGTGGTCGTAGTTTGGTGTGTTTGGCTGAAAGGTTTTTCTTGAAATCCAACGTAATCCGTAAGTTTTAATAATTTTAATCCAATTTTTATTTACTGTAGGTTAATTAATTGTTTTTAAAGAATATGTATTTGTTATTATTTAGTTTACTTTAAATAGGATTTCAAATCCTATCTTGAAAATAAGATGGCCAAGTCAAAGAATCACACGAATCACAATCAAAGTGAGTAGCGAGCGTTTTAATAATAATTGTACATTTATAACACTTAATCAAATTAATGGCTAATAAATAATCTTTAATTAATGACATTTAGATAGTAAAGCACATAGGAATGGCATTAAGAAGCCGAAGATTCCAAAGAAGCCATCCAGCCTTGGCGTACGTAAAATGTTTTAACTCTCAATCTCACGAGTAGTATTTAATTTTAACATTTATTTTCTACGAAAAGGTGGACCCGAAGTTTCTGAAAAACTTACATTATGCTAGGAAGCATAATAAGAGAACAAAGAAGATTATTACTGACGCTAAACCAGCGGTAAAATCGACGTAAATGAAATAAAAGTAAAGAAAAAAAACCTATATAAACATGTGGTATTTTCGTTTATTATACAATTTCTAATGTTATAAACACGTGAATTAAAAATTTCCGCTTAAACGAAGTACGACAAAAACTATTTACAGCACGATAAATAATTATTCTTAAATTACATACATTTTAATTTAAATAAGTTTCTTTTTTGACATGGACAAAATCTTTCACGTGTTGCATTTTGCTCCTGGATTGGATCAAAATGGAAGCGGCATCTTTTAATTTATTCTCGTTCCTTCTCATGTACATGCGGGCGTCCTTCTGTAATTGCAGCATTTTTTCGGGTCTCGTTTCGTCCAACGATATATTTTCGGATAAATAGGGATTAAATCGAAAATAAACCGAAGGTTGAAGTAAATCGTGAAGAACCGTGTGCACCGCTGTAATAAGAAAAAAAAAATCGTAATTAGATTATTGAACTTTTAAAATGAATTTAATATAATATTCTACCTTCCGTATCAGTAGCGCTATCGATAATCTTCATGAGTTTATTTTTAAGGCCCGTGTAATTAGGAGCCGTCGTTTTCACGTGTTCAGGTTCGTATCGTCCGTTGCCTAAAGAGATGACGCTCTGTAACGACTCGTACGGCCACAACTGTTTACATTCGTGAATGGCTAAGGCCGTGGGATTATTGACCAGAATTCCTCCGTCCTGGTGAATATCGTTTCCGAATTTAAATTCTTCGAAATAGCCCGGCGCCGCTGCCGAGGCTCGAGCCGCTTCCCACAATTGCGCCTGATGATTTCCGCGGTAGCGAGACATGACTCGCGGCGGGTAATCGTAGTTCCTGAACAGAAAGGGTTCCAAGCGAGAAGTGCTCACCACCGTTGACACCGCCGCGATCTTCGGACAAGCCGGATCTCGGGCGGTCTCGATCAGCTGCGATTCTCCCAAATGCTCGCGTAACATTTTTGTCCAATGATCCGTGTCGTAGAAAGCGTGACTCAGAACTAATTTTCCAGTTCCCCAAATGGCGTTCTGCTGAAAGATTTCCGTGCCGATCTGTTTGTACATCTGCTCGCATTTGGACACGCTGCATTTGAGGGATCCCAGCAGGATGGCCAGGACCGAACCGGTGCTCACGCCGCAAATGTAATCGAACAGCTGATAAATTTGCTTTCCCGTTAACTCTTCCAACTCTCGTAACACTTCTAACGCCACCATACCCCTGTCAATACAATTTGAATCATTAGAATAACATAGTTATTTTTTTTTTTAAAAAAATGGCACTCAACCAACTTTTATTACGAAATTTTACTCGCATTTTTAATTTTTCTTTTCTAGTCTATAATTGGACAACAGCCTTTATTTTAAGAGTCAGAAGTAGTGAATGGGTAATATTTATATATTTTAAAAAGTGTTCAATTTTTCCAGTGTCTTCTAACAATAACTATTATTTTAGTACAAGTTAGACTGTAGTCGTGTGGGAAGAATTGATTCGATATTATTACTGGCATTTAAAATTTTCGTTAAGTAAAAGTTGCTTGAGACTATGAAAGTTTGTTACTAACCTCAGCCCACCACCGTCGATGCTTAGAATTCGGATCCCCCAACCGGCAGGTGGTCTGCAATGACCCAACAGTGCCAAACCCTCTTCGATGTCTTCTAAAACTACCGGATCACGAGTAAACTTTTTTAGATACAGTAATTGCCTTTGGGCTCCGACCTATACATTTTTAAAAAAAATTAACATTATTAATTTTGTTGTTTTTTTAGAACTCTTTGGAACCTACTTTCGTTAGATATCCTTGAATTTGCGGAAATTGTTTAACGAATTTACACAGTTCTTGAATTTGAATGTGCCTGGACATGTTGGAAGACTGTTCTACGGCCATCGAATTCACTAAATAGTGGGCTCTACTTTCTAACGCGGCTCTGCAAACGTTGGTGGCTGTGACTGGTGGAGTGATTGAGGAGGGCTCAACTTCTATCGTCTTCTCCTCTGCAGGAACAACGAGAGTGGAAGCGGCCGGATCGGGCAAAACCACCGACGATTCTATCGACGTAGTATTACTTTTACTCGCGTTAATTACTTTCCAATTACTAATTGCGGTGTAGGTCACGTCCGTCATTTGGCGAGTGAGTTTTTTGAGCCACAAAGCCACGGCGGTTTGTTGTTGACTTAGATTGGCGTGGTCCACGTTGGTGGCTATGGCGGAGCCCAAGATGGGTTTCGGAGGTTTCATTTCGGTATTATTATTATTTTGGGATCCACTGCTGCTGCTGAAGGCGTATTTATGCTGAGGAATATTATTACACGCGGCGGTCATTCCACTCACGGGTCCGGCGCTCGTCATCCACTTATGCGTGAGGAGATCCAGCAATTTATTCGGGTAATTCAGTTTCGGTGGACTCATCGTGCGTTGTTTCAACGTGCTTGTTTTTCTAAATTTAAAAGATGTAAAAGAATCATGCGACTGTATTATTAGTGCAGAGTGGTGTAACATAAACACAAGACAAATCGCGCGTCATAATATCAACAACAACAGTACGGTACGAGGAAATGCTGGCGCTAAGTCAACATTCTTGGAGAGATCAGCTCATGTTTACATCACCTGATCCTGGGGTGTCACGTGACACAACACACCCATTCCCTCCACTACTACCAAGGTCAAATCGCACTACACTTGAAATTATTAAATTTATAATCTATTCGGGCCTTGAAAACACATTTTTAGATGATAACAATATTATTAATTAATTAAAGCGCTAAACTATGGTTTTATCGATTATTATTACAATAACCAGCTCCGTGATTTAATAATTAATTTAGGAGGAATTTTTTGGGAGTTTTAGTCTTTAATTTAATTTTAAAAAATTTACCTTAAATTTTTTGAAACTGCTTTAGTAGTATTTAATGAGAGATGTTTCCACGAATTTGAATACATTTTCGACGGTGCCATTTAGATTATTTTATTATAATCGGTTGATCCCCTTCAATATTGATAATAAATGTAAACAATTATTTAATATTTTTTTTTCGTGTTCCTGATGTAGTAATAATCAGCGCTTCAGTTTATTGCACGTCCATTCATGATAATAATATTTATAAACAAACTGGTATATTATCGTAAACAGCTGACGATGAACTCAATCCTTTAAATTAGTAACTTGCGGTTTTATGCGGAGCTGCAGCATGAGGTTGATATTTTTATGCTTTAGTACGGGAAGGATGAAGGCTGAAAATAGATGACGGCGGATGACGAAATATTCGGCAAACAGCCAAAAAAAAAAAAATTGGGACTAAATCATTGTGGTAATTTTATTATATTAATGTATATTTTTTAATTTTAAAAAACAAAGTATAGTTTAATATTTGAGATATTGATTTTTTTTTTGAAATTTGATTTTTAAAAAATTCTGGCTTTCAAAATGGCCGCCAGTGGGCCACTGGTCACGGTTGGGGTTCGCGAGACATAGGTTGAGAATTGACTAGTAACTTTAAAGATGGCGGAGCTGTTGGTGGATTCGAATATTCGGATGTGGGTTTTTTTACCCATTGTCGTAATTACGTTTTTAATAGGAATTCTAAGGCATTATGTATCAATTCTATTATCTTCTCCCAAAAAAGTTGATATATTGCAACTGCAGGATAGGTAAGACAATTTTCTTAATTTATTCCCATTTCAATTGGTCTTTTTGCGGTATCGTCCGTATCGACCAAAATTAATGTCACCGAGATGTTATGTTATTTTAGTGACGATTCGATAATCGATTACAGTGTGATATCGATTATTACCGTAGTTTTATGCAAAAATTTTGAAGCACTATCGAATGTCGATAATCGATTTATTGTATTATCGTCGCTAAAGTACACGTTCACTGTGTATAAACATCCTAATTGAGCTTATCAATAATTAAATTTTATTAATTCATTTTTGATTTTTTTTAATTAGTCAAGCGTTACTTCGCAGCCGTTATCTTCGTGAAAACAACAAGTTGATTCCTAAACAGGTATAATAAATAATAATAATTTAATTAATTCTAAAATGAATTAACCAAAAATATTTTTGTTGACATAGGCATATGCCATGCGCAAAAATTTCTTTAACAGCGAAGAAAGTGGTTATTTCAAAACGCAGAAGCGTCCAGCGGCAATGACGAATCCCATGTCGGATCCGGCGATGATGACCGACATGCTGAAGGGAAACGTGACCAACGTATTGCCTATGATTGTGATCGGAGGATGGATCAATTGGACGTTTTCTGGATTCGTAACCAGTGAGTTCCATCACTTCTCCTCAAAACCTTCATGTCATCGCCAACTTTTTTTAAAAATTAAGAGTTGCAACGTTTTTGAATTAATATTATTATACGTTTAATTATTAGCGAAAGTTCCATTTCCACTGACTTTGCGTTTTAAACCGATGTTACAAAGAGGCGTAGATCTCGTTAGCTTGGACGCTGCTTGGTAAACAAAACTTTTTTTTTGGTTATTATTTTTACGATGTTTAATTTTTTTTTATCACTTTCGTGTAGGGTTAGCTCCGCATCGTGGTATTTTTTGAATGTGTTTGGTCTGCGAAGTATTTATACTTTGGTGTTGGGCGACAATAACGGTACCAAGTTTATTTACGACGATAATTTCGTGAAAACAATAATATTGAAGGTGTTTTTATTTTTTGCGCGAAACAGCGGCTGATCAATCGCGATTAATGCAAGAACAAATGTCAGGAGCTGCGATGGCGATGCCTCCGGATCCGAAACAAGCTTTTAAAGCCGAATGGGAAGCTTTAGAAATTGTCGATCATCAATGGGCTTTAAAAAACGTGGAAGCTGATCTGATCGGAGCTTCCCTGGAACCAACTCCTAGCCCTGCCATCACTGCGCATCAAACTAGTACGAAAGCAGAGAAAAGTTCGCATAAAAATCGTTGAGGTATTTTAGCATTAATATAAAAAAATTTAAGAATTAATCTATAATTATTATAATGGACACATTACATTTGAATGTTTTCTTGTCAAATTTGTTGGAACTCAAAAACGTGCACGAATGAAATTGAAATGTGTATGTAAGAAAAACTTTATTATACAGTGGAATTTATTTATTCGTAAGTCAATTTTTTTAGAATACATACAGTACACAACTAAACTTGGTGGTTTCACTTTTTGTGATGATGCAAAGTGCTTTACGAATAATATTTACGATGATATTCCGATAAGAAAGCGGTAGAGATTTCCTTTAGCTCCACTCAATAAATATGGTGGTTTTTAAAGAGAAGTGTTTTTAATAAATTAGTGAGCTAAATACAATAATGTACACCTATTATGTGTACATAAATTTAAAAACAAAAAGAAATTAATTAATCCTTATTAAAAAAAGAAAGTGGCTATGAAATTGGGTTACAATGACAATCGTATCTCCCAAAAATTAATGAAATTTTTTAAAATTCGTGAAATTTTTGCAGAGTATTAATTTTGTCGGTTATAAATATTATGCCATTTTAAACAACGCATTACGTGGTGGCAAAATTTAATATTAAATTAATCGCCTCTTTTGATGTTTAGTTTATTGTGTTTTGAAGAGTGCATTTTGTGTATCTAATAATATCGAATCAAAACGAGGTAAACACTTCAATTTTTTTTTGATTTTTATAATTTTTTTAATATTTAAACTATGAACATTTAGGCTACGGTAAATCGTAATGCGTTAGATAACCGAAAAATATTTTTTAAAAAAAAAGAGAAACGGAATCTAGTGGTAGAAAAAAAAACAAAGCTGGGGAGGAAACAACGATGCGAAGCAAGATTTGAGTCAAATAATTAATATCAATAATAATTAATTACTATTTTTTATTGAAACAGCTGTTCAAAATTATATACAGGGTGTGCATTGGATGACGTTAGTTTTGAAACATGAATAAATCAAGTCAAATTTTATTGAAAATGGATTATTTTTTTATATTTACATTAATTAACACCTCCCATTTAGTAATAAAAAATAATTTTTAGAATATGACCTCTACAACTGAGTCGGCACGTGTT